>AWWV01011645.1:0-119390 GCA_001974805.1 Corchorus capsularis
GGGGCCAATAGATTTATATTTTTTCCCCCATTCCCCATCGTCCCTTCCCCTGTTACCCTACTCTTATCTCTTCCTTTCTCTTCTCTTCTCCTCCGTACTCATGCTCTCAGCCTCCATGCATCCTCTTTTTCTTGTTCTTATATTGAACTTATATTCATTTATGGGAATCGCCAACAAGCCAACTAACAGAGACGTAAATAGAAGATTTAGAGGTGTTTGATTAATTTGGTTATTCCTTCCAATCTTGAAGCAAATAGATCTGGATTTTTCCCTTTTGTATTTTCATTTTTCTTTATTAGATTTTTACTTTTAAGTAAACAAGTTTCACATATTTTGGTTATGAGGCAGGCATCAATCGGAATTTTTGAAAAATTACAAAATTTCCTATGATTTATAAGTGATTTAAATTTTTTTGACAAAAACCATCCGGTTCACTCAAAACCGTCCGGTTCGACGGTTTGATAATTAACCCGTCGGATCAAAACGGTTTACTGCGGGTTAATTGCTTATCTGGTCTAAAGGTAGAACCAGACCGTTTACATGTTCGGTTCGACGATTTATCCGATCGGACCGACGGTCCGATCCGATTCTGATAACTATGGTTTATATAGAAAAACATGTGATCGGTTCGCTACTATTTACCAATAAACTTAAACAACTTTTCAACAATTTATTGGAAACAAGGATTTCTAGTTTCTATTGTCGTCGGAAACAAATTGCTCTGTTATAGTCATTAATATATGATGATGATGATTAGTATTTTTTTGAGTGTATAAGCTACTTTGTTGTACATTACATTCTTGTAGCTAGTATTTATTTATCTCTTAATCTCATGAATGATTTTATTAATTTCAACAACATTTTCATGTGTGCGCATGACATTTCTTTTCACCTTTTTTATTTTCAATTTTCATGGAAACAGATCAAGAGGCAGAATGAATCCAATTCCACCATGGATGAGGAAGCTATGGGACACTTGGGATGTTAGAGCAATGATTTTATTCAGTCTCACTTTACAAGCAACTCTCTTCATTCTCGGCGAGCGAAGAAAGTACACTGTCAAAGTTTGGATCCGAATCATTCTCTGGTTTGCTTATCTGATAGCTGACTGGATAGCCACTGCAGCCCTCGGCAAGTTGTCCGAGGCACAAGCCGAACCCAAACCCGATCCGAGCAGCGTTTTGCGAGCCGTATGGGCACCATTGCTTCTGCTGCACCTTGGAGGCCCAGATACCATCACTGCCTATGCCTTGGAAGACAATCAACTCTGGAAAAGACAACTTCTTGGCCTTGTAGTTGAAGTCATACTTGTGATTTATGTCCTTCTCTTGTCATGGACCAAGTCTTGGCTCTCACTCGCTATCAATTTTGCAATGTTTGTTGCTGGAATTATAAAGTACATAGAGCGAACATGGAGTCTAAAATTAGCTAGCAGTGGTTTGGCAGAGGAGACTATTCCGGTTTTCGACATAGATACTTTGGTGGAGGATCCTAAAGCTATTTCTGATGATGAGAAATTGTTGGTTGGTTACCAATTTTTCTCAGCATTCAGACCGGATATTACCAATTACATATCAACTAGAGAAAACTTGTCATCCTCTGGTACAAAGCTTATAATCCGGTTCATGGACAATATTCAGAAGACTGGTTTATGGAATGTCAATATGGATTATTTGCTTCATACTTTGGAAGGGCTAAATTCTGCTGATTTGTTCGAAATAATTGAGGTTGAGTTGGGATTCTTGTTTGATGTGCTCTATACAAAGGCACCCATTACTTATACAAAGTTGGGATTCATTTTCCGCTTCATCAGTGTCTTTTGCTCATCTTGTGCATTGGGAATATTGTGCTTTGTTATTACATGGATCCAGCCTCAAAAACACTACCCCATTGCTGATGTCACAATCACAAGCATCTTGGTTATTGGGGCCATTGTTGTTGAACTGTATGCATTGGGAACGATACTTTCTTCCAATTGGGCAGTGCTTTGGACGAACAGCAGGAACTTGAGAAATCTTTTCCCACAAGCATCTTGGATATTCCGGTACTTGTTTTCGTTGTTCCCGAGACCCAAAAAGCAGAATTGGTCCAACTTAATGGGGCAATTTAATCTATTGGAGTATTGCTTCGGTTACAAGAAAGAGGAAGGGAGATGAATCTTGAGAATCACCGGTATCCAGAAACTGTTGCAGAGGCACCACCACACACATTATAAAGAGGTACCCAAAACTCTAAAAGTAAAGGATTATAGCAATCCATTATCATCGAGTACCATATCATCCTTTGTGGCAACCAGAGGCGAAACTGCGCTTGAGAAGCATAAGCTGAAAGATAAGCTAAAATGGAGCACCGAACTAGATTTTGATAAAAGCATTATCACATGGCACCTTGTAACAGATATTTGCTTCCATGGAATTGAAAATTCTTCATCTTCAGAAGAAGATAGTGAATCAAAAAACACTTGCAAAACAGTTTCCGACTACGTGATGTATTTGTTGGTAATGCAGCCGGATATGATATTGCCAGGGTACCGCAAGGATTTTTGGTTCAGTAATGTTAGTGAAACATTGGGTGGATTTTTTGAGAGGCAGGGGATTTCTTGGATGTCAAGGAAGGAAGCACGGAAGGGGCAAGAGGAAGCTTTTGTGAAAGTTTATGGTGAGAGACTGAAATCGCGTGGAGCGTTAGAATTGGAGGTGAATGCTTGGAAGATTGCTGAAATATTAAAAGTAACGAGAAAGAAATGGGAAATCTTGGAGGCAGTGTGGTCGGAGATGATGTGCTATGCAGCCATTGCTTGCCCGCATCTGAACCATGCCCGACAACTTCGACGAGGCGGCGAGTTTCTCACCCATTTATGGCTCATCTTGACAATGTCGTTTCTCCGAGACACTTGAATGAATAAAAGAGATGCTTTAGTGATGATAAGATAGATAGATTAGATACCATTCAATAAATTCTTTGCGTCTTTGTTCGTTAACAGGCAGTTTATGCTTTCATGCCCAATTTCTTTTCCAGTTTTTACATCAAAACCATATTAAATTATGAAATAAATGCTAGTTATATATCCAATAAACATTTTCATTGACAATCCTTATACTAATTTTTTTAACTGTTTGAGCAAGTTTCAGCATAAATCATAGAGGAAGAAAAATGATGACAGTTCATTAATCTCCTACGATATTGCCAAAATACAAATCTTGTATACATATATTATCTAATAAAAGCATTCCAAATCAGAGGAAGTTTTGCAGTTTTGTAATTGATTAATTGCTACTCTCTCCGTCCCATATTATTTGTCCACTTTTCCCCTAATAGAAATGGACAGATAATATGGGACGGGAGTAGTACTCAATAACAGATTTGCAACTTTTCACTATGTCAAATATCCTAAAATATACTTCAGCACTTTTAACGTAGGCTTCTCACATCAATGACATCAAGTGACTTATAGTGCTTTAGAAATTGAAATGAATAATAAATTTGCTCATATAAGAAAGGATTTATCATCTCCCATTCTCTTCATTCAAGATCATAAAAAGTAAACAAACCATTCAAACTTCAAAGCAAGTTACATTTCAAGCAAAATCCGCTAGAAGTTCAATAAGTTTGGGCTGAAATTGTCCCTTCGTTTTCCCTTTTTGACTATTAAGTCTATGATACGCAGATTTGTAGTATCTTTAACTTATAAATATCTATATACACGATGATATATAATATCTCTATAGTATTTACATAATAATAAAGTTAACCGCCTAACCTATACTGATTAAATAGCAGGTCTCGAAAGACAGAATCATAGATCTTAAATTAGAGAGAGGCAACCTTGGGAGGGGTCACTGGGCACTGGGCAGAGCAAGCAAGTAATGCACGTGGTGGTTTTATTACTCTCTTTATAGCTTCTCACATAAGAGGAGAATCTAGAAAATACAAGTATGGCAGCATGGACATAACACAAAGCAAGTAATCGACATAGAATAGAAGAATATATATATAAGCATACAAATACTAATACTAATGCCAAATGTTGGAACAAGACTTGGAGTCAAATAGGTACACATATCTAAACAGAAAATAGATTCCAAGCAAAATGACAGAACAAAAAAGTAAGTAAAAGCTATAAGGAAACCAACGGGACCAATAAAATCTAGTAAACCCTCACTGTAAGATGGAAAAGGGTCTAAATAAACCGCACTTACCTTAAGTGGAACAAACTCCACAGCAGCGCATTTCTTGCAGCATCCACAAAACTAAGGTGCTCTTTCTAAATCAATAACCACCATAATGATCAAATTATTATCTTGGCGAAACAAATAAAATCAAAAGGTACTAGTTTAATTTTAGCAATGTATTATTACCTTCCTTCGACCCAAAATCTACCAACAAAGGCTGCAATGCACAAAAAACCAAAAATTCAAACATATTGTACACAAAAAAAGAACCAGCTAAGTGAGAACATATATATAAGTAAAAACACATGGACAATACATAAACTTATCATGACATTAGAAGTCATTAACTTTTCTGGTCAAGTCCGGTCGTATCGGGTTTGGGTACTATCAGGTTCGGGCATGGGCAGGTTCGAGATATTCAACTTTTTTAATCAAATCAGACAGGTTCTTGGGTTCAGGTTCATTTTGCCATCTCTACTTAAAAATTCATTTAAATTTCTAAAGAGCCTTCAAAATGAAATTTCTAAAGAGGGCAGGAAGATGTAAAATTTCGATAATTAAAAATCCACTCACTATATTCTGGCCAACATGGAATATCAGCTCACTATGGTTGAATCTAACCAGAATAACTTGGAATCTTCAACTCCCTTTAATATGAAAAATACAAGTCATAGAACAGGATGCAAATCAAGCTTGTATATTTTCTAGAATTTGTAGGATTACCAATTAATTCTGGCTACAAGGCACCTTACACCCATAAGAAAGACTAATAAATTTAGATAAGTAATAATTTTGCAACCACTCTTTTCCTAGAAACACATGCCAAGAGCTAAGTTTAGATGGACTCAGCTACAAGTATCTGACACGGGTATGACTCATCATTTCTTCAAAACTTTTTCGACTTGTGGAATCGAATAAGTGACCTAAAGTAGGATACACTTCAAAAAAATTCAAGCTCTTGAAATCTAGCTAAATATAAATCTGCACCCTCTCTTTTCACCAATATATCTACATGACACTTATCTAAAGAAATTATACTGTCTAAAGAAATTATAGTGGCATAGTACTGTCATATTGAAGACAAATGACATACCGAAAAACGATTGTAGTCTGCCAGTCCCATCCCGAAACTTATAGATCACTTTGCTTGCACTAGGATTAGAGATGTCAAATGGACGGGTTGGGTGGGTTCGGGTCATCGGCAGTTTTATCGGGTCATAAGGGTTTCGGGTCATTTGGATTCGGGTTATTCGGGTTTCGGATCAGCCGGTTTCGGGTCATACGGGTTTCGGGTCATTCGGTTTCCGGGTCTCGGGTTGGGCGTGTTCGGGTTTTGACCTCGGGTCACTCGAGTTTCGGGTCAATTGGGTCAGCATTGAATTTTTTTATTTTCAATACTCAACTTTTTAAAATATATTTATTATTCGACTTATTTTATAAATAAGTAGGAACATTAGACAATCTATTATCAATGAAATTTAGCAGACTGCATATGCGAGGTTAAATGATAGAATACTATGTGCTTCCTTAAATATTAATTTTGAATATTAAATACATAATTGATTATCAGATGAGGTAGGTTTTGAATATTAAATACATAATTAATTATCAGGTGGGTATGTGTCAACATTTAAAGCCGTATAAAAAGTAAAAATACTATTAACAATGTATTATTATATGTAAAATATTAGTTATGTAATATGTAAATTTATATTTTTTTTTCATTACTTAAATTATTATTATAAATTAATTAATAATATAACTATCCATGAACAATGAAAATAGAATTACAACCCTTACCAGCTAGACTATTAGTACGGACGTAGTACCCAATAGATAAAATCACCAAGAAATTACCAAGTAAGTATTACTATTTATTCATTATTTTAAAAAATAAATTACTAATTATAAATTTATCATAAATTATTCATATAACTGATTTAATTTTAGTGGTTGTTCATATAATTATTGTTCATATAATGAATTTTAGCAAATTTAATCATGATTTATAATAGGTAAAACTATAACAATAATATTAATTGTATTGAATAAATGATGATGATTTAGAATAAGTAAAATTATAAATCTTATTGAATAAAAAATACTTTTAGTTTATAATATTCTCGGGTCATTCGGGTTAACTTCTCGGGTTATTCGGGTTTCGAGTCATACGGGTCTCGGATCACTCGGGTTATGGATCATTCGGGTCTCGGGTCGTTTACTTTTTTTTTTCTGGTCAAATCGGGTTGGACGGGTTCGGGTTCGGGAGGGTTGGGCGGGTTCTAGGGTTCGGGTCAGCTTTTGACAGCTCTAACTAGGATTGATTTCGTTAGTGTACGATTCGAGAACCACACTTGACCAAGTTGGTAACAATGGTGTAATGCCTTTTCTCCTTTTTGCTTTTTCTTGCTTCGTGAGAAAACATTCTGCTATTTCTATTTTGGTTTT
Organism: Corchorus capsularis; assembly: GCA_001974805.1. NCBI lineage: Eukaryota > Viridiplantae > Streptophyta > Magnoliopsida > Malvales > Malvaceae > Corchorus > Corchorus capsularis. Next base: position 6,621 of record AWWV01011645.1, read on the forward strand.
TCACATTCTGATGCAAAAATGAAGAAGTTCTCATCATTAATCAAAACCAACTACCTTTTATTAAGTAGTTTTCAATTAGCATTAAACGTTCTAATTGGATGACTTAGTGGACGATTACTTTGTTGAGTAACCGATCCACATTTCTTTGATTAATGGGACTTGGGTCAAACCCACGTTTGGGTGGCACACAAGTCCAACATACTCCCACTCGTACAAATGGGATTGACCGTACACCAAATAAACACAACTCGAAAATCTAGTTCATACTGGCAAATGGATTGTACGACCAGCGAGTAACACCTGCAATACGGGAGCACTTATCTACATGTCTGTTAGGGTCATTGTAGCTGCTACAACCCTTTATCAAATCAGATTAATGATAATAACTAAAACTCGCATATGCCCCAGACTTATTTATGTTGCATCAGTCTAAATACTCTTGTCTCGTTAACGCCGTACTTGACTCCTAGGTACCAGGACGTATTTCGTTTCAAGTCTATGCCAAAACTCTTGGCAACTTGGCTGGCCAGCTTACCAAATACTCACAGAGATGCATACATACAATCAGTCTTCCTTCTCGTAACTATACTATTTCATAATAAATTGGTTGCTTTCCTAGACATGTTCACGCAAGTCAATTCACATATGACTATTGCTTCCAAGCTAAAGTAGCATACACCAACTTATCACTTCCTGATATAATCAGAAGTCACATAGGGTATAATATTTATTCAAGGATCTCACACAACGAGTAGCTCGGGTTACTTCTCTCGTTTTCCTGGTTGGTCGCTCTTGCACACGTGGTATGAAACATGTGTTACGGTGAAACTTCTCCACATAACAAATTATTGGAGCGTATGCCATGCTATTTGACAAAACACCTTACAGATCTTAGTTCAAATACCACTCTTTACAGCGCAATTAATGCAGCTACTTGGTATTTAACTTGAGTCACTTGGTGCTCGCCCCATTAAAACTTTGGCGCCTTAAACCTAAGTACTCATATCTGGCATTTTAACAGACACATTTCATGAATAGTGGGTATTCATGTCGGTCTATGTACATTGTACATATAATTGACCTCATCTTGATAAAATATCAAGGCGACTTCATTGTTTAAATTGCATTTCATTATCTTTGCAACCTTAAACAGTCTCATCTCATCTACTGAGGAGATTGCTCGTGTGAGTCAGCCAATCTTTACCTGTCTTGACATACCTTTATAATATATATATATATATATATATATATATATGTGCTATGTATAATTAATATGCAGTTCACTATTTGTCAAAATAAGTTGGAATGATCAAAGAAGGTATCATAACCATTAAAACATCAAGGTGCAATCTAATACAAAAGAAAACACACACTACAACTTAAGCATTCCAATTCTTTTGAGAAAAGTGAAGAACTTCTCATGTGACACTGGCTTAGTCAGAGGATCAACAACCATCCTCGTAGTGTCTATATATTGCATATTAACTTGCTTCTATGGTACGACATCTCGTATAAAATTGTACTTGACATCAATGTGCTTAGTTCTACCGTGATACTTTGGATTCTTAGTGTAGGCTAGGGCTGCCTTACTATCACAAAATATAGTCACGGGATCCTCAGCATTTGGCACAATTTCTAAATGCTGAAAGAATCTTCTAAGCCATATAGCTTCTTGTACAACTGTCGTGCTAGCTATAAATTCAGCTTCCATCGTGGAAAGTGATACACAAGTTTGTTTCTTTCTACTCCAAGAAATAACTCCTCCACTAAGTGAGAAAGTGTATCCTTGAGTGGATTTGCGCTCATCCAAGTCATCCCCGTGGCTTGCTTCAGTATAACCAATTAATTGCAAATCTCCTCCTCCTTGATAACATAGATAGTAATCCACGGTCCCTCGCAAGTACGTAAAAGCTCTTTTGACAGCTTCCCAGTGTTTCTCACTTGGGTTGGACTGGAATCTATTCAACAGTCCTACAGCAAAACATATATCTGGCCTCGTGCACATTACTGCATATAACAGACTACCAATCGCGCTCGAGTAGGAAACTTTTTCCATTCTCTTTTTCTCTTCTGGAATCTTAGGTCTCATATCACTATTCAAGTGTATGCCCTCAACCATAGGAGTTTTCACAATATTACAATTGTGCATGCGAAACTTCTCTAGCATCTTCAAGATGTAAGGTGCTTTAGACAACGCAAGTAACTTCTTTGAGCGATCTCTGATGATTTTCACACCAAGTACATATGATGCTTCACCCATATCCTTCATCTCAAAAGAAGAAGATAACCACTTCTTAGTGGTAAGCAAAAACTCCTTGTTGTTGCTGGCCAACAAGATATCATCCACATAAAGAGTTAAAATTACAAAATTACCCTCTGATCTTTTGACATACACGCAATGATCTTCATCCACAGTAGTGAATTCAAGAGACACTAATGCTTGATGAAATTTCAAATACCATTGCCTAGATGCTTGTTTCAAACCATATATGGAACGTTTAAGCTTGCAAACTTTGCGCTCTTCACCTTGTGTTATGAAACCCAAGGGTTGTTCCATATAGATTTCTTCATCTAGATCTCCATTGAGAAATGCTTTTTTTACATCAATTTGATGTAATTCAAGGTCTAAATGTGCGACAATAGCTAGTATAAGACGTATAGAACCAAATCTCACAACAGGAGAGAAAGTTTCTTCATAGTCTATACCTTCTTGTTGAGGATAACCTTTCGCCACTAGGCGAGCCTTATACTTATCAATGGACCCATCTGCCTTTCGTTTTATTTTAAGAACCCATTTGTTCCCAATTGCCTTTTGATCAGGTGGCATATCAACCAAGTCCCAGACTTGATTTGTTTTCATAGACTCCATTTCATCTTCCATTGCTTTCATCCATTCATCTCGATCAGGAGCAACAAGAGCTTGCTGCACGGTAGGCTCATCATTAAGTTGGGTAACAAGAAAAGCTTCTCCTTTTATGTCAAAACGACGTTTCAGAGTTCTTGTTCTTGTGCTTTTACGAGGTTCACTAAGTTCACCACTAAGTCTACTTATACTCCCACTCAAATCAAGCGAAGGAAGTATCTCATCATCAACTTCAATTGATTTGCTGGGTGCGGCAAGATCAGGTTCTTCTATCTAATCGAGATAAAAGTCCTTATCAATGTCTCCTCTTGTTGGAAAATCATTTTCCAGAAATGTTGCATCCTGTGATTCCAATTCGGTCACACTTCCATCAGAGTTTGCTTCGATAAAAACATAACCTTTAGAGTGCTCACTGTATCTTATAAAGATACTTACCCCTTGGTCCCAACTTTCCATTTTTGTGAGACGTATCATGAACATATGCCGCAGAGCCCCATGGGCGCATATGTGACAAGTCCGGTTTTGAACCTGCCCACAGTTCATAAGGAGTAGACTCTACCGATTTTGAGGGCACACGATTAAGTATGTAGGCAGCAGTCAATAGTGGATCACCCCAATAAGATATGGGTAGATTAGCTTGCGCCATCATTGACCTAACCATCTCCAACAACGTTCTATTTCTTCGCTCAGCAACTCCGTTTTGTTGAGGAGTTCTAGGAAGAGTAAGCTGTCGGACTATTCCCTTTTCATCACATAGTTCTTTGAATTGATCTGACAGATACTCACATCCACGATCAGTTCTAAGAATCTTTATCGTTGTGTCTAATTGATTCTCCACTTGTAACATATATCATCTAAAACAATCCAAAACTTCAGACTTGTGAGAAATCAAATAGACATGACCATAACGTGTATAGTCATCTATGAATGTGATGAAATATGAGGAACCATGTCTCGTCCTCTTATTCATTGGACCACAAATATCTGAATGAATTATTTGCAATGGTTTTTCAGATCTTTTAGATTTCCCACATGGTTTTCTTGTTGCTTTTCCCGCAAGACATGGCTCACATGTTGGCAAGTCCACTTTGGCAAGAGATCATAAAAGACCTTCTTTAGCCAAACGGTTCATTCTATCTTGCCTAATGTGACCAAGTCTTGAATGCCATACATTCACATCAATTCCACAATTATCAGAAGATGTAGATGTCATATAAGAAAAACAACAACTTTTACAATCAAAAGATGTGTCCAACACAATAAAACCATTAGAGAAATATCCCACACCAACATAAGTTGTTCCAAAATACAACTTCACGTAGTCTTTACAAAAAATCAAAGAGAAATCCAACGACATAAGAACAGTAACATATACTAAGTTGAGCCGCACTTCCGGTGCATGAAGGACATCATGAAGAAACAAGGTTTGGCCTCCTTGCATATCTAATTTGCAAGTTCCAATCCTTTCACCTCTACAACAGTTTCGTTTCCCATGTATATCCAGCGTGTCCCGGCTAGAATGCGACGGTACTCCACATATGCTTATCGGCTCCTAGCTACATGGTCTGTTGCTGCTAAGTCTTCTTCGGCTCAGTGCACTCACGAGCGAAGTGTCCCAGCTTGCCACAGTTGTAGTAAGTAACCTAATTCTTGTCTCTGTTCTTTCCGGCACGTCGGACTCTCTTGCGCTTGTTTGTCTTGGCTCTCTTAGTATGTGGTTCAACATTTTCATCTTGCTTGACATTCTTACCACCTTTCTTGCGCTTGTGGCTAGAACCACCGCGCTTGTTGGATTGAGCCATGTTAACTTTAGGATGATTGCTCATCGCCATTAACCGCTCTTCTTCCAGCTCTAGGTGACGTTGAACGTTGGCAAAGGTTTTGATGCTGTCTTTATGGGTTAGCATCGCATTCATGTACTCCCAACCACTTGGAAGTGAGCGAACCACAACTTGCACTTGTTGTTGATCATTCAACACATGTCCAGCAATCTTGAGCTCATGCAAAATGTCTGACATCTCTTGCAGATGTTGCCTCATGTTATTTTCAGGGCGCTTCTTGTAGTTGTCAAACTTGATGACAAGTTGCTTGAGTTTAGTGTCGGATATATTTCCGAACTTCTCTTCAGTGCATTCCACATTCCCTGAGTAGTGACATACTCTTCGAACTCACAGATGAGCTCGTCAGACATGCAGCTAAGCAGGGTGATGCACGCTATGCTGTTCTTTCTTTTCCAAGTTTGGAATGCCTCTTGGTCTTGCATGTGTTGAGCGGTAGACCCTTGCTCAGGTTTGGTCATGACAAAATTGAGGATTTCAAGTACCTATTGCTCCTCAAGGATGTACTGAACTTTCCGGTGCCAAATATTATAATTGTCACCATTCAGTTTCTCACCCTTGTTGAGGTCAGCTATGATGTTCTTGGCTGCCATTCTGAGTTAATTATACCAAGACACAGTATCAGTACATAGCACTCATAGCACGTACTTTTCAAAGAATTTTGCTACTTCATAAATTAATCAACAAGAGTTCATAAGGAATAAAATCGAAAGAGATGTAATGGAACATCCAATCATCTTTTATTTCCTAATGTCTCACAATCATTATTAATAAAAACTCCCTCCGTCCCGTTTTACATGTCCCTTTTACATGTTTTACGTTAAATAAGAAAACAGTTATTTCCCTCAATTTTTTGTAAATTTAAGCATTCCTTCCTTTTTTACCCTTCCCTTCTCTCTCCACAATTACTCCATAGCTAGTTTTCAAGAACGGTAAATGCAGAAATCATTCTCGTTTTCTCTTCTCTCCTTCTCACTAACAAAACACATAAACCGTAGATTTCAATTTCCTAGTAAAATCTGTTTGATTGAAGAAATATTTTGGTGGGAATTTTTTTGAGTAATCTCTAGTTATCATCGAAAATCTCGTTTCCCACCAAAAAAATTTTTTGAATCAAAAATCGATTTTATTTCAGAGAAGAACCCTCTTAATGGCAGTTTCTCCTCTTTTTATAATACCAAATTTCCCATCACCCATCTCTAATTTGAAAGGGTTCAAGTTTGAGTCATGTGTTTTGGAAACAAATCGGTTGGGTAAACAAGTTCAGGTACAGATTGTTGTTTAATTTTGAGAATTTACATTATATATGTTTCAAATAGACTGCAATTTATTAATCTTCTCTCCTTCTCTGGTTTTGACTTGTTTCTGGTAAACCAAACCTTCCTAATCCCCATTCTCTAGTTGAATCTGTTGTGTTGTATTTTTGATTTGTGGGTTTCGTTTGAGTTTTTTAGATTTCAATGCTGTGAAATTCAGGCTTTAGACTCAAATTTTCCTTTCCTTTTGCTTTCTATGAATCTGATTATGATTGTAATGGATTCGGGATTGTGTGCTTCATTTCCCCCAATTATCGCTTCCTTATGGAACCTACGTTAGCAACAACATGTAAATGTTTGGGGTTTTTTTTTTCCTGCTGTTATAAATATATTTGTGGTGTTATTTTGATTCCTCTTTTGGGAAAATTTGGTGGGTTTAGATCTTTCGATATTTTGTTTTAAGAGCAATTAAGGTTTGTTAGTTATGTGCAGATTGGCGTAAAGCTACTATATATCGATAAACTTAATCCATCCATTTTGTGTGGCCTTGTATGATGTTGATTTCTTTGGAAAATGTAAGTTCAAGATTTATTCTACTTATGTTATGTTTTTTTTTGGGTGAAAAGTGGAATAACATTAAAAATTAAATAGAAACAATGAGTCTGGGATATGAAATTGTACTTCTGTATGTTGATTTAAATAATTGATGTTATTCAGAAGATGCTCTGCTTCTATGTATATTCTGGCTTAGCAGTTAGTGTATAGTCTTATGAGTACTTATATTATTTTGCATTTAATTAATCTGTCTCCACTAAGAATTTGATATATATCACTATATATCATCTTCCTTAAGAAACTAGTTATGGTAAATCTCTTTCTTGTAGGAGCAAGCATCTCACGACTCTTGTTTTTGCCAAGTTTGCCATTTTTTACCATAGAATTTATAGTTAATACCTTACCAAATTAGTGCTGCTATTCTATATTATCAAATTTATTGTATTAATAAACTACCAGGTTTTACCTAAAAAAATTAAACTACCAGGTTTCACAAGAACTACATTTTCAACAAAGCTTATAGTAGGGATGAAAGGTAAAAGGAAAAATGTGTTAAAAAATTTAAGAATATTCAACCAAATCATGATAAAATTATTGGCAAGTAGGCCTGCATGTACTTATAAGCTATATATCATGTACTCATGATAGAATGATTAAGAGTTTTGACTTTTTGTTTTCATAATCAGGATAAAAGTTTTCATCATTACTCTTTTTTTTTTTTCATTTTTATTCTAGGATGCTATGATGGTGTTTCTGTCAGTCCAAACCTTATTCTCCTTTCTGGTTCATCATTAGGTAGATCTTTGCCATGTTGGTTTCTCTGTACCGGATCTGTCTGTTCCTCTTTTCTTTTCTTGCAATGAGATGAGCAGTTACGATTCTGATGTGCTTTCTTTATTCTGACTAATAAAGTCATTCTTTCAAAGTCTGAATATGGATTGTAGTATATCATATACATGGCTTTTTATCATAATTAGATATGTATGATGATCCTTGCAACTTTTACGGTTTTGCTCTATCTTTATGATGATCTGTAAGATGATCTTTGCCATGTTAGTATTTGTTTTGATCCTTTCATTGCCTGGAACATCATATAAAAGGACAAGTCATAAGACCAAAGATGCTAAAAAGTTCTCTAAAGTTCATTGCTAAAAAACAACCAGCTTATCCAGAATTAACACTTTAATTATGAGATTCCAAACATGTAAAAGACTTTTGTGCTGAAAAAGATTGTCTCAGGCTATAAAAGCTATAGATTTATAAAAAACTGGAAAAGTGTCACAAAGTAATGGAATTTTAACAGAAAGGCGCTCTCTTGATACTTATGATCGATCAAAGTAAATTTACATGTGCATTTACTTGACTTATGAACTAGGTTTGTATTAAGGTGAACAAAATAGTGTAGTACAAATGCAATTACAAAGAGCAATTATTGCTGCTTCAGATTACATTTGATACAATGCTGCCTGCTTGATGCTCTTAAATATCATTATTATTTTATATTGTGCAGGATCCAGGAACAAAACCGGACAAGCTGATTTGGTCTTCACTTAATGTTGGTATAGAAATATATTCTCCTTGTTTTCTTGCACAATTGATTTTTTGCTCTTTTTTATATATTATTTTTTCGCTTTGTTGATTGGAAGGCTGTTTCCTTTTGCTTGCTCCTTTTTTTCCTTAATTCTATAGGCATGTAAATATAGTGCATCCCAACATAATCCCAAGCTTAGTCCACTTTCATACAGTATATGTTATTAAATGACTAGAAGAAGAGCTGCAATTGTTTAAAAACTGTAAAGATGCTGACACATTTTTTCCTTTAGGAATCTTTACAGATCATGGAAGGAAGTGATGGCAGCTCTTATTATAACCCTCCAGCTCAAGGTACTAATTTCTTACTACATTTTTTTACCCCTTCATAATATTAATATGTTGATTTTTACTAGGAAGATGTATAATTGTTTGCTAGTGTAGATTTAAACTTGAATGATAAAGGTACACGAGTAGAGCTTCCAGATCTTAATATTACTGTCGAAGAAGGTTTTCATACTCAAATTCCCGATCTTAATATCGGTGTTGAAGCTAATACAATTGAGCTATCATCGGCAACACCATTAATTTGTGACTTGAACATAGAACCAGCTACTGAAGATGATACAAGCATTGAAGGTAAATGCCTCCATTGAATTAGATTCTGATTTCTTCATGTCAAATAGGCAGTAATATGTGTTTGTTGGAATCTGATAAATATGTGGCTGTTGGGTGGCATTTTTTGCAGGTGAAACTACCATGCTACCATCCAACAACGGCACACAAATGCCACATGAACATGGTTCAAACGTGGAAGAGTCTAACTCTAACATGGAAGAGGCTGATTTCGACATGGAAGATGCTGATTTTGACGCTGAAGAGGCTTATTTTGACATGGAGGCTTATTTGGACTTTGTTGAGGCTGGTTTTGACATGGAAATGGCTTATCTTGACATGGAAGAGGCTGATTTTGACATGGAAGAGGCTGAAGTTCAAGGAAGCAGCCACAAAAGGCCTCACAACATGTTGTCCAATGAAGAACGCATGACCTTATATCGTGTTTGTTTGGAAAATAGCATTTATGGAAAATTGAAGGATGGCACCAAAAGGATGCTGGCTGCATCGTTTGGAGTCTGCACAAAAACCATTCAACGCCTTTGGAAGCGGGCAAAGGAAACTGGGAATGTGTTTCATATGAAGACAAAAAATTGCGGGCGTAAAAGAATTCAACTTGATAGTGATCAGTTCCGTCAAATTCCATTATCAAGGAGGTCCACCTTAAGGAGTATGGCAGATGCTTTGAAAATAAGCAAGTCTACGTTGCATAGACTTCTGAAGATTGGAGCTATATTGCGACATTCGAGTTCTCTCAGGCCAAATTTAACACCTGAAAACAAGGTAGTGAGGCTGCGATTTTGCTTGAAGATGCTGGAAAGTGATGATTCCACGTTTAAAGGCATGTATGACACTATTCATATCGATGAAAAGTGGTTTTATCTAACTAGGAAGTCTGTAAATTACTACCTGCTACTTGATGAGGAGGAGCCTCATCGAATGTGTAAGAGTAAAAACTTTATTCCGAAAGTGATGTTTCTAACTGCCGTAGCCCGTCCAAGATTTGATGCAGCAGGCAATGTACTATTCTCTGGAAAAATTGGTGTTTTTCCACTTGTCACAACAGAGCCAGCTAAAAGGAGTAGTGTGAATAGACCTGCAAGCACGATAGAAACAAAACCAATTACTACAGTGAATAAAGATGTTATGAAGAAATTTCTAATTGATAAAGTTTTACCTGCCATCAGAGAAAAGTGGTCGCTCGATGACATGAGGTAAAGATCTAATTCCTTTTGTTTTAATTTGTTTTTTCTGATTTAATGTATAACCTAACTACTTTATGTCAGGTCTCCAATATATATACAACAAGATAACGCAAGGCCACATGTTAAGTGTGATGATCCTGATTTCAAGAAAGCAGTAAAAGAAAAAGGCTTCAATGTTATGTTAACTAATCAGCCAGCAAATTCTCCAGATCTAATTGTCTTAGATCTTGGATTTTTTCGCGCCATTCAATCGTTGCAACAACAAGCTTCTGCACCGAAAACAATTGATGACCTTATTATGGCTGTGGAGAACTCATTTGAAGAATTCTCCCCTGTGGATTCTGATAAAATTTTTTTATGTTTACAAACTTGCATGAGCGAAATTATGAAGGTGAAAGGCTGCAACAAATATAAGATACTCCCTCCCATTCAAAATAAGTGCAACATTTCAAGATTTGCAGCCATTCATATTAAGTGCAACATTTATAAAACCAATGTAATTTGTAATTTATTTCCATATATATCCTTACTTGTGTTGGTTAGGTAGTTGAATTTTTAATTATCTTGGAAAGTTGGGAAGGGAGAGAAGAATTTTATCTAATTGTTTATAAAATTTTTTAAAGGGTAAGAATGCATTTTAAGTTATTTTTACTAAATTTAAAACCAATTAATCATTGTCTTGGTTTGTGTAATATTCCTAGTGTTGCACTTATTTTGAATGGGAGGGAGTACTACACATGAAGAAAGATCAACTAGCAAGGGAAGGTCGATTGCCAACTCGGATTACTTGTGACCCAGCAGTAGTGCAAGAAGCGAGGGATTTTCTTCCTCCTGAAGAAGATCCGGACTAGATTGTTGATCCTCCGGAAGAAGGCGTGGATCATACTGTTGATCCTCATGAAGAAGTCATAGACCAGACAAATGTTGTTCCTTAGTTGTGTAAAACTATAAATTCATTTCAATTCCTTAACCATGGTAAGGTGTAAAGATGAATGTTAGAAAACTCTGCCTAACATGCTTTTGCTCTTGACCGGTTGCCTTAGAATTTTACTCTAGTTAGTGGGCAGTGTCTTTAAATATGTGCTTGCAAATCAGTTACTTGACTTTTATTGTAATGTCCTTGTTTTTACTTCTCTTGGGTGCCTGTGTGCTTGTTGCTTCACTTATTTTGTTAGTGAAGTTGCTCACCCTGGATTTTGTAGTAGCTTGACTTGAAATAAAAAACAAAGACTTTAATCATTAAAGATACAACTTCATTTATAAGAGCCTCATTGTTTTGCATTATTTTTGTACAAGAAATTGTCTCTTAACATGTCTCAACGACGGAATTAGAGGGGAACATGACAAAAGGAGGATCCCAGGCATAACTGAAGCTGACCGAACGAAAACCTGGCAAAGAATCGCCTTTGATAAGCAGGCAATTGTCACCTTGCTTCATAAATTTATTTTGATCCACAGCTTCAACAGACTGGAATCCCTTGCTAATGGGATTGCAGAATTTGTTGGTTCAGTAGAGGTATGATATTTTTAACCACTTTAAGACTTTAATAAACTATTGTTTTCCTATGGTTTTTCTAAGAATTTGGAATTTCCTTACATCAACTTTATATGCATCTGCGCAGGTGGGGAAGTTGGCTGGTCTTGTTTTATGGAAGCCATCGTTTTTTGGGGCAAAGCCTGAAATGGTAATCAAGGGTGGTAGTTACTTGGGCAAATATGGGAGATCCTAATGCAAGCATACCAGCACCTCAACCGGTAAAATTTTTTACTATTCCTATAGAAGCAAGTAGATTCTGTTGATCTTTTTTGCTGTTTATAGTATTATGGGAATTAACTTCTTGAATGTGATTTTGCACAAACTTGTTGGAATAGTGTTTAGAGTCTTTGCTTGAAAATGATAAGTAGACACTAACTGCTATAAACTAGTATAGACAGAACAAATAACCTATTATGAGTATTATAGCCTGTCAAAATCAATGTTGGCTATGAAAATCAATGTGGATTTTACATGCATGTATAGGAGTTTGCTGCTTCTATTGGTACCTTGATGTATTGTTAGATATGGTTACAAGGATGAAAGGAAGGATAGTCATGATTTTGAGAGTCATCTTATTGAAATTGTGGCAGAGTTTTTACAGAGTGGCAATGATGATAGTGATGTTCGAGTGCCTCTTATAGAATTCACCCTGGATCGATCAAGTTCAACAGAGAATGCTGCTGCTTTGAGGCTTGAAAATGGAGTTAGTGCCGGATCTAGCAAGAACACAGTTAGATTTCGTAGACTGTACACCACTTCGAAATGAAACGGGAAGGTTCTGCAAATGAGGGAGCGAATGTGGCGAAGACTAGTGCAAGCTGCAAATAACTAGTGTAATTGAACTTCCTGATTTTTTCTTAACACTTTTGTAATTAAGGCATGTAATTAGATTTTAAACTTTTCTTACAAGTGTAATACAAGTTTTCTTAGGTTCTGAGGTTTTACAGAGTTAGCCTTCTAGCTCTAGGTATACACAGACATGTAATCAAATTTTCTATTTATAATGTCATCAAATCTCTCTGTGACTGTTTCATTTTATAAGTGGGAACATACGGAGCAGCCTTCCACAGCCCATGTCTCTTAACATCTCTTCTATTTGCAGCTTTAGAATTACAATTTCTCACCACTTGCACTTCATTTTAAGGATAATTAGAAACATTAGCAAAATTTAGCTAAAGCAACATCTCAAAAGTTGAAAAAGCTAAAGTATGCACCAGAAAGTATAAATTTATAAAGCTGCTATAACTCTTACTCCAATAATATTTCAATTTCACCAGACAAAATATTTCAATTTCACTCAAACAAAGAACGTATAAAGCAAACAAAAACACATAATTCAATCAAACCTTTTCTCTACACAAAAAGAACAGAAACTGGGAACAGAATTAATCCTCCATTTGCATTAGCTTCAATGCACAATTTTTGGATTTGTTGCAACAATCCAGAAAAACCAGGAAGTCCACCACTTAACTTTAACTGTCAATCCCAGTCAACAATAGATTAACAGGTTACCTTATTAATGCAAAATAAAAGCATAAGTAATTTAATTAGACAACAAAAAGCATCCTTCATTTCTGATATTTGATCAATAAAAGGCCATTACATCAAAGGCTGGATTTGCTATCATAAGTGACAAATCCAGATTTTTTAAAGTAAAAAGGACAGAAATAAAGACAAGCAAAGAAATAAAAATAAAAAGATTCAACTCATGGCTGGCTCAAAACAAAATATTTTCTTCAACCCAATCGATTTTAACTTCAGGGTGCTTTCACCAAAACACTCAATACCATCTTGGAAGATAACATTTCAACATGTCAGTAACCACTTCTTGAAGTTCTTTGTCTGCAAGAACTTCATTCCCCTCCACTGAAAACTTGTTCAAATCAAATCCACAATCCGCAGGAATATTCAAATCAAATTTTTTAGGAACCTTCTCAATCTTCACTTCAGCTTCATGCAAGACCAATTCCGGAGAAACTTTCTCCATCTCAACGTTGCCCACTTGATTAAGAACAGAAAAAGAAAAGTTGGAACCACTTTCATCTTTCTCCATTGTGTTTGGATGAAGATGAAAAAGATTTTTTGGATCAAAATATATAGTGGAGTTGCATGAGAAAAGAAGTCTTCAAGAGTGATTAATTTCTTCTTGGGAACAAAATCGGACTAAATAGGAGAACGTGAATTGTGTATAGAAAATATAAGATGTTTTAAACATGGTGGTTGAGAGAGTGGTTAATAAAGGACTTAAATAGGGTTATATAGGTAAAATTGACCTTAATTAGTTGGGGGTGGACATCTAATTAGGGACAACTACTTCTTCTAGAAGTGGACATGTAAAGCGGGACAGATGGAGTAAATAGCAAAAACATAGTTCTTAAGTGAGAATTCCTTGAATCCTACCAACTTCAGAACTCCCACTCAATTTAGACATTATCAAAATATGCACAACACAACAATTCATAATGAAAGACAACAATAATACCAATATCATTTAAGAAATGAAGTGCATATAGACTCAAACAAATAGAAACAACAAATATGTCCAAAAAAAGAAACAAACATTCAAGTTCATGAAACTAGAAAACAAACATAAACAATGTTATCTAAAACATCCCAATCCTATGAAGGAATCCGGGTGAGAACATCCAGCACAAGATCCTAATTACCAGAGGAGTCACCATCAGAAGAAGCTCTCTCGTGAGACATATCAAATCTCATATAATGACTCGGTCCTATGACGCACATCCTAACCGTCGACTTCCTCACAGTCGACTTACTCGCAGTCTGACGAATACATGGTCCGCTAAATTCGAAAAGTCTAGGACCCGCGGGAGGATGTGAAGGCTGAGGATCAGGAAGTGGAGGCTGTGGAGGAGCCATGTTAGAGGGTGAAACCTCAAACTCCTCATCGGGATCCACATCAGGTTCAAAATCCTCGTCGGGATCATCATCTGGATCAATATCATCCTCTGGGCCAACATCATCCTCTGAATCCGAATCAACCTGAATCGGATCACCCTCCGAGCTCTGCACCCATGACTGCAGAAAGGTTGCAAAGTCTCTCCTGATACTAGAGGCAGTAACATCCCGGATCACCGCGGGACGAAGCTCCGGATCCTCCATGATGTTTCCTCGAGTCGGAGATATGTCTCGTCTCCTCTTGTCCTCGACGAAGATGTCAACAGCAATTGCCAAGAATGACTGGGTGATGGCCTTTTCATATAGGACCACCTTGAATGTATCCCAATCATCGGGCAGTAAAGCAATTACATGCCATTTGGCATCTCCCTCCAAGTGGTGTTCCTCCCCCATCTGGAACACTGTCTCAATGTGCCTAAACATACTGATACCTGGATCCTTCCTAAAGAGCGCCATGTCTGCAAATATGAGGGATAAAATTAAATATTGTTCCAGGAGCAAAAATAAATGCTCCCACTGAAACAATCCCTCAATTTAGAGTAGTTGCATATAACCTAGTCCGCATTCTATATCTAAGGTTCTCAAAACAATTCACAAAAAAAAACTTACGTTTTTCTAATCTTAGGCATGCAAAAATTTCCAAATTAATGGCATATAAAAAGTCCATAAAATTCAACGTGTTTATAAAATTAAGAAAAAATAAACACCGCATATCACAAAGAATACTACCAAGCATTGAATAACCAAAATGCTCTGATACCATATGTAGTAGTTAAAACAGGCAAGTTTACATGGACTTACCTTTGTGGAAGCGATAAAAGCAAAACCTGAAACTTGTAGATCACCTTGCTCGCCAGCGTGAAATCTTTCACTAAGATTGATTCCTTTAGTGTATGATTCAAGAACCACACTAGATCAAGTTGGTAATAATGGTGTACTGCCTTTTCTCCTTTTTGCCTTTTCTTGCTTCGTGAGAAAACCTTCTGCTATTTCTATTTTGGTTTTTCACATTCTGATGCAAAAATGAAGAAGTTCTTATCATTAATCAAAACCAACTACCTTTTATTAAGTAGTTTTCCAATTAGCATTAAACGTGCTAATTGGATGACTTAGTGGACGGTTACTTTGTTGAGTAACCGATCCACATTTCTTTGATTAATGGAACTTGGGTCAAACCCACATTTGGGTGGCCCACAAGTCCAACAATACATTAACAAATTAGCAAGAAATTTTTTATATCTAGCAGAAGAGCAGATAATCATACATAAAGAATAAGTCCAACATCTTGCTGCCTCAACAGTGGAAAATCATCAAGCTCTATCTTCCCTTCAACAACAAGTTTAAAAGGGTTCTCCTGACCACCCTACAGAGAAGTAGAAAGCATGTAAGTTGTTGTTGCATCATAAAAATAGCAAAGTCATGTTACACGCACTATAAGAAAAAGGCCTCATTGGCACGGGCCAGTAGGCACCAAAAATTAACCGTGCCAAATTTGGCACGGCGCATGGTAGGGAAAACCATTAATCCGTGCCAAAATAGGTGCCTAACACCTTAAGCCCAAATGACTCATGGATTAGTCACGTAAAAATCCAAAATTGGTGCCAAATCCGGTAACAAATTTGTGATGATATTTGGTACCAACCTTTTGGCACCACATTTGCTACGGGTTAGGCTTCGTACCAAACCGTTATCCAGAGATGGCGTATCTTTTAAAAACTTTAGCATGAAATTTGGCACGGAAACTAAAATCCCGTGCCGATGTGCGAGCCAAATCGACATGCCGTGCCAAATGCCACGTCGAATCTATCCGTGCCAAAATAAGTGCCTAACATTTTAATAATATCTGGCCATTTTATCCGTTCATATCTTCGTGCCAATTTGATAAAAGCCGTGCCAAAGACTGTCGCTAATCATTATTCATTCCAATATCCGTGCCAAATTCGGTCTCCATACCAAAATCTGTGTCAAATCTTGTTTAGTTTTAACTAGCTCAATTTTGTTAAACAAATGTCCAATAATCCCTGAAACTTTCCAAAATGGAAATCATGCTCATTATTTAACACCTACCTATCATATTATGACTCCAAAGATTGGAAATATGTGTTTTCTATTATATTGATTCATATTTTTATAAGTAATAGTTAATTGTATGATTCACTTCATTCATACGTTTCATTATTTAACTTTAAGATGTATAAAACAACAGAATTTCGATAATCGGACCGTTGATATTGTGAATATCGTATAATAGATTATCTTTGCCAAGTTTTAATCCTTTTGGATATCATTAGACGTGATTGATATAAAAATAAATCCAATCTTAATGAAGGGTTCCAATTTTTTTAACCATAAATTTGAAAAGTCTAAACAGAACCAACACATAATTTTGATAACATAATAATTGTGTATCTTATGTGATATCTGACGATCAGATTGTATAATTAAAGTAAATTTTATCATATAATTAATAAGAAATATGTATATAGTTTGGATTGGTTATTGGCACGACAAGTATTATAACGTTCCAAATTGGTTCTGAATTTGGCACGGAAATGAGTAATTAGTGCCAAAGGCTGTGCCAAAGGCCATGCCAAAGAGTGTCGCTAATCATTTTTCATCCCAAACTCCGTGCCAAATTTGGTCTCCATAACAAAATCCGTGCCAAATCTTGTTTAGTTTTAACTAGTTCTATCTTGTTAAACAAATGTCGAATAATCCCTGAAACTTTCCAAAATGGAAATCATGCTCTTTATTTAACAACTACCTATCATATTATGGCTCTAAAGATTGGAAATATGTGTTTTCTATTAAATTGATTCATAATTTTCTAAGTAATAGTTAATTGTATAGTTTACGTCATTCATACGTTTGCTTGTTTAACTATGAGATGTATAAAACAACTGAATTTCGATAATCAGATCGTTGATCTTGTGAATATCGTATAATAGATTATCTTTGCCAATTTTTAATCTGTTTGGATATCATAAGACGTGGTTGATATACAAGTAAACCCAATATTAATGGAGGGTTCCAATTTTTTAAACCATAAATTTGAAAATTCTAAACAGAATCAACGCGTAATTTTGATAAGATAATAATTGTGTATCTAATGTGACATCTGCCGGTCGGACAAACAAAGCTAAAAAAATATATTTTAAACAATAAACAAATTTCAATTAGATTGACTATGAGTAGTTTCCAAATAAAAAAATATTAAAATTCAATATTAAAATAATTAATTAATAACCGAGTTCGGGTAATTGATACCCTAAGATCACTATCCAAACCCTTTCCGAACCCTATCCGAACCCATTACGGGTACTAAACTTACTACCCGTACCCTATCTGACCTGATTATACAATACCATAACTCGCCTTAATCGGGTTGGTTGGTATCGGATACCTTATTAACTACTACCCATTTGTATCCCTCCAAGCACTAACTATTCTAAGCATTTCATGATAAACGATATAATTTATAAGATCAATTTCAAATTCCTAATTATATAAACTTCATTATCACTCCAATAAGTGTTGATTTTATGCACATTATAATTATAATGTAATTTATTATGGATTCGGTATATATATATCTAATTAATACTAATAGTAATATAAGATACTTAATACTCTTATGAGTACTACCACATATTTAATAATATTTTAAAACGAGATTGCTATCTTCCTTTTTAACCTGCTGTTGTAAACCTTGGTTCATCTCATTTACTCCAGATTATTACTGCAAGTAATTATCCATTACTAACCATGTGATCGATTGATTATTTTTGACAGGTCTGTTAGCCTATTTAATACAGACCTCAAAGTGATCACTTCAACAGGTAGTTTGAATCAACCAGCAAGAGGTATTTCTCATACATTGTACTCTTGGAAACCCAGGTTTGTACAGTCTTTCTTTTACAGTTTTGGTTCAGCCATTTTTGGAAATCCTCTTTGTCTTATTCTAATTCCATTTTGTTCTAACAAGATCATGTGTCATTTCTTTGTTTGAGACACTTGTCTAAATTGGGACATGATAGAGTTTTTCACATCCTTGTTTGCTTTTAACGATCAGATGAGTGTTGTTTCTGACATCATATGATTTAGTTGTACTCTCCAACTAACTAAGAAAATCATTGTCTCTTTCTTTCATATGGAATGACTCATGATCGCTTTATATAGTTATATTTTTTTTTTGTTCAAAGCTTTTTGTAATTATATGTAATAGCACCTGAAGTTTTTTTATATAATCATGTTTTCCCCTGTCTTGGGTTGTCAAAACCTTGCTTTTAAGTTTTCTTACTTCTAGCTCTGCATGTGTTTTTTCTTTTTGTACCGTTCCTAGCTATAGCACATCACCTATATTCATTTTTCTTTCCTATTTTTGTAAGTGGAAATCGATTGTTTGATCCTTGGTTATCCTCAATGAACTAATATTTGATCTATGCAAACTAACTTAGAAAATGGGATTAAAAGTAAAGAAAAAAAAATGGACTTTGAAGTCTATCTGTGTTGGTTTGTAAATAATTTATCTTTTAAGTTGTGACTCTTTTAAGACATATAAGAACTGTCTTTGTAATCTTTTCTTTGAATACATTTTTTTTGTTTAATAGTTTTTAAATTTTGGTAAAAATGTAAAACTAAATCAAGCATACAATATCATGAAGTGAACTCTCAATCAATATGAGAATATGTAAAGCAACCTCATATTAAAATCAAACTCATTATGTTGGTAGCCTATACACATCTTATAAAAACTTTTCTATTTACAATATTATTTTCAGAATATACCAATAAGCTTTAGATTGGCCAAGACCATGTTGTTCATCATAATGCATTTTGATATGACATAGTTTGATTATGGCTTAAAAAAACTAACAAATATATTTGTTTAGTTCATACCTTCATGAGTAACTTTTATCTTCATTTGGGTATATCTTGTATTTCTAACTTTTTTCCTTTGAGTTGCAGGGAACAATGGCTGCGTATACCTTCAGAATCTCCATCGAATCAGTTCTGAAAGATCTTGCAATCAAGTTCAACCTTCCTAAACCAACATTTGGTTGTGATCCAATCAGTCCAACTGATTATATGTATAGAGCTTATGTGGATATTTACATTGGCGAACAAATAAGGATCTATGGCCCTGACTTACCAGAGCCATGGCAATCAAGATGCGTAGCAGCTGAGCATGTGATTTACCGCATAGTGGAGTATTACAATATTGTCATTCATGATGCTAATTATTTAGCTATGGTTCACTACCGGAACCTTGTCGAGAATCAAAGGAATGAAATTGCATCAATGTATGATCATTGCATCAATTCATTAGCTGGTTGGAAGCAATCACAGTCTCTGGTTAATATGCAACAAAATCAAATCAGGCAACTGGAAGAGCAGGTACGTCAGCTACATGCCATTAACCAAGCCTATCAACAGTAGGTGATGCAACTAGGTCCTGAAAATTTCCATCTTAAAGAAGAGAATGCCAAGCTTAGCTATGAAGTAGATACACTACAAAAAAAGTGTCATTTACTGATGTTATGTTATACTGACAGAATAATTTCGTCAATATATGAGACATATTATGACCAATTTAATGTTCGTCAGTATAGATGCAGCATATTCCGACCACATAGTATATTCCGTCAGTATAGATGCAGCCTATTCCGACCACATAGCACATTCCGTTAGTATAGATGAATGGTATACTGACCCTAAGCTATACCCACGGAGTATTTCCATCAATATTGGAGTCATATATCAACGTCTATTATACCCCGTCAGTATTTTCAAAAGTTATTTTGACCAATTAATGATTCATCAGTATATCCTTAACTTATACTGACAGCTTATATTTGAGGCATCAATATAAAAAATGGCGCCCCGCGTTTTTTCATTTTGGCGGCCATTTATTTGCAAAAAAATTTTAATCCAACTCTTTTTTTTTTCAAATAAAATGTAAATAGTTTATACTGACCCTTGTGTTGCCGTCAGTATATAGGGTAAAAGTAATAATCCTTGTAAAAAACACGGGTTTTGTTTTTACCAGCAAATTCCCAAACTTGCTTTCTCTCACCCCCAAAATCAAACCCTAAAACTATTTCCTAAAATCAAACTCTTAAATTTCATTTTTCTCACACTCTTCACTTTCCTGAAAACTCCTAAAATGATTTCCTCTACTATTTTCTTTTTCTTTCACCATCGGTTCCTCTACTAATTTCGGTTCTTTATAGTTTCTAGTGATTCGAATCTTCATTGCAGCACTCCATAATCGATTCCCCCAAATCGGTAAGCATCCATTACTAAAAATTCTTATCGCTTTCAGTCCCATCACATGTAAATTTGTATTTGTTTTCTTGAACTAAAATTTCTTTTATTCGAATCTCACCGTGTTTGGATTTTGTTTTCTTAAATTGTTATTGCTCTGGTCTGTTTCATTCCATGGAACAAGTTTTCTTCGTCTTTTGGCTTGACGAACGGCTGCTCTCTGATGGAAACCAACAGCAATGCCATTTCTGCTAGTCCCAACAGCTTCCTCAACTGATACCCAGTTTTCCCCCTTGAGCTCAGCATTTTCCAGATCCTAAATATGTAAGAAAATGACCAAAAGTTTTACTATTATTTCCTATGTTTTCTGGTCCTTAAATTGTAATGATTCTTGAATATTTTAGCTGTTGCAGCTATGATTCTCTGGATTTTGTTTTTTGCTATTCACGGTTAAGTTTATTTTGTTTATAGCTTGGTTTCTGTGTAAGTTTTAAGTTAGTGGATGAAGCTTGAAATAAAATAAAAAGTTGCAAGTTTTGTTTAACTAGACACGTTTCTGATGTATGGTTATATTTAGGCAAAGCCTTGTGTTTCCATTAGGTCTCTAGATTTATTAGAATTAAAATATCCCTCGTGCTCAGGTCTCAAATCCTGATTTATTGTTTGAGATTAGTCTGGATTTAGTGTTCACATATAGCTTGGGCTCCGTGTAAGTTTTAAGTTAGTGGATGAAGCTTGAAACAAAATAAAAGTTGCAAGTTTTGTAAGTTGTAAGCTTTAATCTAGACTTATGTAAGTTTTGTACAGAAGAATGTTTTGTAATTTTAATATCTCTAATTTAATTTTATATGGATAGGTTTCCATGACTAAGAAGTGCATTCCCTAAGTCTTACAAGTAGTTGTTGTCTTAGCACTTCAATAAAGACCTCTTTAACAAACACCTAGCTATATTATATAATTGATTCATATAATGATTACAAAACAAAACAAGTTTGGGAACTAGCTCTGTTATATAGTAATTCATATATGGATATCATGTATAGAATGTAATGTTTGTTACTGTTATATAATTATTCATATAATTTAAGTGTTGCTTTAACACTTGGACCTCTTTAATGGCATTTTAGGTTGCATGAAACTATATAATATGGATAACTAATCTTATATTTTGTGAATATATGCAAATCTGGAAACTTGTTTATTTTGTCAAAACTACATAATTGAC
This sequence comes from Corchorus capsularis, assembly GCA_001974805.1. Lineage (NCBI taxonomy): Eukaryota > Viridiplantae > Streptophyta > Magnoliopsida > Malvales > Malvaceae > Corchorus > Corchorus capsularis. The sequence continues at coordinate 28,431 of AWWV01011645.1, forward strand.
TATGAATTTAAAAAGTTGGGGCAACACTTCATTTTTAATTAATAAGATAACTTACTAAACAACAAATGATTAGTTCTCATAAGTCATACGAGATTTCCAACTACTATTAGAAATTTTGGTTTACAATATATTAGTTTAAAGGGCCCACGGATGAGTTGTTGAAAATTCCAATATTCCAATATTTTTATATATATCAAGTCTGTTAAATTGTTATTTTGCTACTGTGGTTGTCTCCGCTTTTGTCTAATGCTAGTTGTAATTCTTTGATAGGCAACTTGTTTTCATACTCTTAAATACGTGTATATATTTATTTATTATACATTTCAATTGCATATTTCATGGATAAGAATTGGATAAATCTTCCAACAAGGGCAAATGATGAATATCTCAACGGGGTTGATAGTTTTCTAGACTTTGCATTTGCTAATTCAGCTAGAGATGGAAAAATCTTATGCCCTTGTACTAAGTGTGTGAACACATATGAAGTGAATAGAGCAGAGGGATTTGATCATATAATATGCAATGGTTTTCTAAAAGGCTATGTTAATTGGATTTCTCATGGAGAATCAGCTACTAGACAAACTTCAACATCTAGAAGTAATGAAGAGGGAGAAGGCTTAGATGCTGGCATAAATAACTTATTGAACGATACTTTTAGAATGGATGTGAATATGGAAGATAGGATACCACAATCTAGTAATGCCCATGTAGGAAGGTCAAGTGCGAACCAGTTTTATTCTCTACTCAAAGAGGCCGAGGAGACTTTGTACCCAAATTCCACTGCCTTCACGAAGTTGTCTTTCATGATTCATTTATATCATATAAAGTGTCTGAATGGTTGGAGTAATAAATCATTCACTTCATTACTAAAATTATTGAAAGATATGCTGCCGGAGGGAAACACGTTGCCGAAGTCATTTCACGAATTTAGAAAAATCATTTCAGCACTAGGTTTGGGTTACGAACAGATTCATGCATGTTCTAATGACTGCATGCTGTTTTGGAAAGATCACCAACAAGATGAAGTTTGCTTGAAATGCGGAGCTTCTAGATGGAAAGAAACATCTAATGTTGTGGAAGATGATTCTAAAATTTCTTCTAGTAAGAAAAAACAAGCTGCCAAGATCTTGCGTTGGTTTCCTTTGAAACCAAGATTGCAAAGATTATTCATGTCTTCGAAGACGGCAACTTTGATGAAGTGGCATGCGGAAGGTCGTACCGAAGATGGAAACTTGAGACATCCAGCGGATTCTAAGTGTTGGAAAGCTTTAGATGCTCGTTATCCTGATTTTTCCTCTGAACCTAGAAACATTCGTTTAGGTTTAGCTTCTGATGGCTTTAACCCGTTCAAAACTATGAATGTAATACATATCACTTGGTCTGTTATTTTGATGCCTTATAACTTGCCTCCTTGGATGTGTATGAAGCAGCCTATCATACTCTCTTTACTCATTCCAGGTCCAAAAGGTACTAGATGTTTACATGCAACCACTGATTGAGGAATTAAAAGAGTTATGGGAAGATGAGATTGATACATTTGATGCCTCTGCTGATGAAATCTTTCGAATGCGGGCAGCATTAATTTGGACTATCAGTGACTTCCCTGCGTATGCCAACTTGTCTGGGTGGAGTATTAAAGGGGCATATGCATGTCCTATTTGTGGCTATGAAACTGCCTCTAGATGGTTAACTAATGGTAGGAAGCATTGTTATATGTGCCATAGGCGTTGGTTAGCCCCTAACCATAGCTTTCGGAATGATAGACAATCTTTTGATGGTAGTCGTGAACTAAGGACAACACCAACATCACCATCTGGCAGTACTGTTTTGAGACAATTGGAAGCTCTTGAAAACAAGGAAGATGGTCCTTGGAAGAAAAAGAGTATTCTGTTTTCGTTGCCTTATTGGGAGCATCTTATTTTACGTCATAATCTTGACGTAATGCACATTGAAAAGAATGTTAGTGATAACATTTTGGGCACTTTGATTGGACAAGAAGGTAAGTCGAAGGATAACTATAAAGCAAGGCTTGACTTGAAGGAAATGGGCATAAGGAATGTGCTTCACCCTAAAAAGATCGTCCTGGCTCTAGCACAAAATATTTGCCTAAAGGTTGTTATCAAATGACTTCCTCTGAAAAGGATGCTTTTTTAAAGGTTCTTAAGTAAATGAAAATTCCCGATGAATATTCTTGTAATCTTTCTCGTTGCGTGCAACTCAAGCAACGAAAGGTGATAGGGTTGAAAAGTTATGACTCTCATCTTTTGATGCAAGAATTTCTTCCAATAACAATTCGAGATCTCTACCGGATAAGGTGGTTTCTGTGATAATTGACTTGAGCCTTTTTTTCAGAGAAATCTGTTCTAAGGTCCTTAATGAGGGTGATTTAGAGTCTCTTGAGTCGAAAGTTGTGATGATTCTGTGTGAAATGGAGAAAATTTTTCCACCTTCTTTCTTCACTATAATGGTGCATCTACTTGTGCATTTAACATATGAAGCGAAGATTGCCGGTCCAGTCATCTATTGATGGATGTACCTTATTGAAAGGTATGGTTATCTCTAAATATATTTTAATATAGACAAGGCTTTTTTTATAAATATGTAGAATGACTTTCTTACTGAATTTTGCTTTCCTACAGATTTCTTCTTGTTCTTAAATTTTGTGCGTAATAGAGCCCATCGTGAAGCTTTGATTGCTTAAGGGTATTTAGCCCAAGAGTGCATGACTTTTTGCTCACGATACTTAGTAGGAGTGGAGTCAAAGTTTAATCGCCCTATTCGAAATGATGAACAAAATGATGATTTGATTGATGAGGAAGAAGAGTCTGTTTTCAAAAGAGTGGGGCGCCCATTAGGAAAGAAAAGTCAACGTGGTTTCAATGTTAAAAAGCGCAAAAGAGTGAAACAAGTTGTTCTTAAGGAACAAACTCGAGAACAGGCACATCGATATGTGTTATTCAATTCTGATGAAGTTGGTCTATATCGAGAGTAAGTTACTTTTACTTTGTATGACATTTATGTTTTAGATAATAGTTTTGACCAATTATTTTATCTTGGGAATTATTTTGCTAAAAGGAACTTTGATTGGATAAGGAACACAAGGAATTGATTCGAAAACAAAATCGTGTTGCTCGCTTATCATCATATGAGATGGATATAGCTCATACTAAATATTTCAATGATTGGTTTCGTAATCGGGTATGTATTATGGTCTTTGCATTCCGTAAAGTGCAATTTCTTAATTTTGCATTCTGAATTATATAATAAGTAGAGAATCTAATACTGAAAACTGAATTAGGTTGCACGTCAGATCGAGCAAGGGAATGTAAATATTCATGATCGTGTTAAATGTCTTGCTCGTGGTCCAGATGAAGTTGTCACAAGATACACTGGTTATATGGTAAATGGGTATAGGTTTCACACAAAAGGACGTGAGAGATGCTTGAAAACTCAAAATAGTGGAGTAGTTGTTACTGCCAAGGCTATTAGTTATGCTAGTAGAAGAGATGAACAACCTATTGAAGGAGAAGTCAATTATTTTGGCCGTTTGACTGATATTATTCAGCTGCATTATTCTGGTACATATAATGTTGTCCTATTCAAATGTGACTGGGTTGATATCAATAGAGGCTGTAAAAAGGATAAATTTGGGTTGGCCCTTGTGAATTTCTCACATTTGACACACAAAGGGGATGATTTGGCTGATGATCCTTTTGTATTGGCTAGTCAAGTTAAGAAAGTGTTTTATATGAAAGATGAAAGGCACAAGGATTGGTATGTTGCAAAACCTGTTAGACTTAGAGATGTGGGTAATGAATGGTCTTTTGAGAAACAACAATATGGTAGAGAAATGCCTGCGAATAATGACACTTCAAGTTGGGCTAGAAATGAAGTTGATGATGATGGAGTAGATATCATACAAGAGATGGAAAATGAGGAAGAAGAAGATGAGTTTGTGGATCCACATGGATAGGACATATTTTAATTTGATAAGACTGTTTTTCTTTATTTTTAAAGATAATCATGGTTGTTTTTGCAGTTTACATATATGTTATTCTTATTTTCAAGTTTGCTTATTCATGTCTAATATATCTATTGTTCATTTATATATTCTGTTATGCTCTACCATAATTTTATTTTCAAATAAGTTGTTGAATTTATATATGTGTTAGCCTTGTAATGGGGAAACGTAAACGATTGAAGATTGTGTCCACAAGTCATATTGGTTGTTCTCAAAGGCATACACAATTGGAAAAATCTTCTAGTCAATCTCAAAATCAACCGACACAAGAGAACATGGCAGAAGTTGCACCTCAACAACAAATTCAAGTGACAACATCTATATCACAAGGTCAAGAACAAGCATCTGCGAAAGCATCACAGTCACAAGCGGAGGAACAAGCACCAATAGAACCTTCTTCAGGTATAATTTTGTGAACCAGCATTTATACACTCGATTTATTTATTTGTACCATGGAGATTATATAAAAGCTAATTAAAACCAGGTTGTGCTAACATACCAGGTAGTCAAATGTCTAAAAACGTTCGAGGTGCCACACGTATGCAAGAAGTTTGGACAATGAATGCAGAAAAACGTATTGCTGTTCAATTAAATGCTCAATATATACCAATTGGTGATGAATCTAATACCCTCAGTAATTTCATTGGTAGTATGGTCCGAAAGTTTAATTATGCTCCCATCAATTACTTGGGTTGGACTGAAATGTCGATTCATTATAAGACAGACATGTGGAATATAGTCGAGGTACAAAAACTTTATTCTTTAAAGATAATTAAACTTCTTTAAGCTGTTTAAGAATGCTAATATGTTTTTTACTTGTTTACATAGTCAAAATTTGAATTTGTTCCATATAAGGATGAGAGTGATGAAGAAATCACTGAAGAAATTGAGCAGGAACAACTTGAAGCAGCTAAGAGTTGGGTATTTAGAAACATGAGTGGAAAATGGAGACAATGGAAGAATTACTTGAAGTCTACACGATTTGACCCAAGCAAAACCGTGGATGAAATGGTTGACATGTTGGATGATTCTATGGTGGCTAAAGACCAATTCAAAACGCTTGTAGAGTATTGGTGCTCTGAAAAAGCAAAGGTTTGATACATATTGAAAGCTCTATATAGATAAAGACTAATTCTTATATCTGAATTTGTTCATAATCTCATGCATATGATGTCTGTTCATTTTTTTCATTTTTATTTGTTCTTTTATCTTGGCTGTTTTGAATTGGAGTGTCCTTTATATATTGGTTGATGTTGGCTGTTTTAAGATTAGGTTATTTTAATTTTCTGTAGAACAATTTGGATTTTCTCTCTTATCTTTAATGCAGGAAATTAGTCTTACAAACCAAGCAAATCGCTTGAAATTGGAAGAGCCTCATTGCACACGGGAACAAAGTCATTCGCTAGGATTATTGATGAAAAGGTAAGTGATTTTTTTTTTTTTAGTTTGATATAACATAGATGTTTAACATTGATTTCTTTTCCAATGAAAGTTTGACCATTACTATAATAAAGACTAAAGAGGCTAATGGCATACCACCATCGCATGCACAAATGTATATCATGAGCCGAACAAAAAAGGATGGATCTATTGTTAATCAAAAGGCATATGAATTTGTGGTAATGTTTTCTTTCTCTCAAAACTTTGCAATATATAATGGTGTTTTTAATATATTGAATATCCAATGAAAGTTTGACCATTACTATAATAAAGACTAAAGAGGCTAATGGCATACCACCATCGCGTGCACAAATGTATATCATGAGCCGAACAAAAAAGATGGATTGTTAATCAAAAGGCATCTGAATTTGTGGTAATGTTTTCTTTCTCTCAAAACTTTGCAATATATAATGGTGTTTTTAATATATTGAATATTTGACTCGTTAATCACATGATAAATGTATTTTATCTTGTTAAATTATGTAGGAAAAGATGAAATCACACATGACTACATCTACTAATTCTGCTAATCAACAAGATTTATCTTGGGAAAATGATATATACTCCAAATTCAAAGGGTCTGAAAAAAAAAAGGCCGAGTCCGTTGCTCTACAGACTTTTGTGGTTCGTCTTCCAAGTCTGGTTCATCAACACAACAAAAGCAAGAGGTTTTAGGTTTAAGGTCGTACATTAATGGATTGGAGGAAAAACTTGAACGACAAACACAAGTATTGAATATTGTTCTACAATTGCTAAATAAGTGATTTCCTGATGAAAATGTCAATGATGTCATCAATGAAGCTATGGTCAATCAAGAGGTAATTACTTATTCATTTCTTATAAGTATTCCTTATTTCTCAATTCAGAATTGTTGGTGTTTGGGGCTGATTATTATATTTTGTCATTACTTATTTTGTTGTCCTTTTTATATCATTTATTTTGCTTTATTCAATTTTGTCTTGGTTGTTATTATGGCTTTAATTCATTGTTACTGTCTTTATGGCTTGAATTTTGTCTTGGTTCTTTTTGTATGATTTCATGTGCTAGACTTCAGGAATAATGGGGCTGCAATAGTTGTGAAATGCCTGAGTTAGTAATAAGGTGTTGATTAGAATTTAATAACATTTTTGGTCTTTAATAACTAGGCTGCATATGCTAATAGTGCACCAAATAACTCGCCAAATGCAAACCGTTCCTCAAATTCAAGTTTTCAACCTGACACGGAGCAAGGTGATATATGCTCTTACCTTTATATTGTTATAAGCCTATTGAGTGGAAAATATTAGACCAAGCAAATTCAATTATAGTCTTAATTAATTGTAAGTATGGTCTTTATTTATTTATTTATTTATTTATATAGCTTAATTAATTGCTTGATCATTTTTATCTATACTGATCATTTTTATTTATTTGTAAGCATATCGGACTTTTTTTGTAGTGATACCATGAAAAATGATCAAGCAAGACTTTACGATATGCTTGCCTCTTATGAAAACATGCAAGGATTGTTTGCAAGTTCATCGGTCGGTCCGATCTAATGAATATAAAGGTAAATCATATATTTATCTGGTCTTTCCGTGCTAAATGTTGTTTTGATCAAATAGAATAGGAATACTTGCTACTGATGGCGGCTAATTAATCTGATTTGTTTAATATTGTTTCATCCCAGTAAATTATTTATTGTCTGCATACTGATCTTAATCCAAATTTCTTTGGTTCTTTATGACTTGCTATATATATATATATTGTGTTGATAAATGTTAAGAAGTCTGTGTTTATATTATGATTGGAATTTGGACTGTTTTAGGGTCATTAAACTACTGGATTAGTATGTCCTGGTGAATGAGGAATGTGGTTTTTCTCGTAATGGTGTGTGACTTCAAAGTCTATTGAGTATTGCTTGATTACTCGTTCATATTTAGTTGCTTTTTAACACAATAAATAGTTGCTTGCTTAGTTAAAACTTCACTTATAACTCATGTTTAACTGTTCATTTAGTATATAAAAATGCCATAAAGGCAAATGGACATGTCCGATGAATATTATAATTTTATAACTAATTAAATTATTATATCTATGAAGAGTTCTGCTTTGTGTTGCTTTCTCTCCCTGCTCAAGAAATATATACAGTATTTTTTGTGAGGTGAATTTTTTTAGCAATGTTGTGGCTTATCATCTATATATACAAGGTTAATTTGAATTGTTTGATTAAGGGGTTAGGGTCACAGTCAATATATATATCAAGCTTTAACTATTTGAGAAACTTAATTGTTCATAAAAGACAGTCTGGGATTTTCACCTTAGACACGGCTGCCAACTACAACTTAGCTGATAAAGTTTTTTATTGGACTATTAATAACAATTATCTAGCTGTTGCAAGTATGTTTGAATGGAAAAACTCCCTTTAGGAAGTAACTCTGTTAAAAATTATCAGAATTTGGACAAAAGAAACATATTCTTTGTGGTATCAGTATGGAACTGCTTAGATCAGAATTTGTTGTTGTTGCTAGATAAGTCTGCCAATCAAATCTCTAAGCATTGTTATTCTCTGCACAACCTTGTCAATTGAATGCGTCTGATCAATCAACATTCTCACTTCCCCTTTATAGATTTACTATATGAGAAACTTCGTTGCTTGTCATTAATATTATTATTGGACCTCACACATTTAATTTCATAATTCTTGTTCTGAATGAGAAATTGTAGCAGATCATAACTATTAAGGTTGTGATGCAAACTTTAATTTGTAAATAAATAAACTATTTACATTATGTCTCATAATGGAAATTTTCGTCAAAGTCTAATTCATTAAAATTTCCTTTCCCTCATAGGCTATCTCTCGAAGGGCCCAGTTATCAGTCAGATGTGCTGACAATTCAAGTATCAGAAATTGAATGACTGCATGTCTTTAGCTATGTTAATAGGTTATAAATATTGTTAAGTATCATAATGTCTTCATCAATGTTTAGTAATTTTATATAGATGATTATAATTAATAGCTTGCATCATCTAATTATGCTAATGTATTATATGACTTATTATATTATGTATCAATCAATGTTATTATGTTATTTCAGTGTTTAAGTAAAATAGTTTGCATGGATATGATTATAATAGCTTGTATCCTCCTGTCATGCTAATGTATTATATAGCCTATTCTACTATATCAATCAATGTTTTTACTCTATTTGGGTTAGTATTTTGTTCTTTTTTAACAAAAAAGTACTGCACAATTATATATATGAGAATCATGATTTCATCCGGCATCTGAAAACTGTAGTAAAGTCAGATAACTCACCCTCACTCAGTCCAAAACCCTTAACTTAAATAGCAGCTTCAGAGCCGATGTTATTATCTTAGACTTGTATGAAAGCTGGTAGTTAAGTTCCTTTTTTCTTGCCTTGGGGTTGCAAGCCCTCTCCTTCCCTTCCCTAGTGTCGATACCGGAATAAACAAATCAGAAGTAAGGAGTACTATACCAAGCACCTTAGCGCTGGGAATTCGTACTTTACTACACCCATCAAATAAAGAAAGAGCCAATTCCAGTAAGCAACTTCTTAGGATGGCTTTTGAATTATTTCTACCCCAAGTTTCAGACAAGCAACAAAAGATGATGGTTGAGATTTTCACCTACAAACAACCTCAAGAGCGTTAGGAGATTGAGTATGAAATGCAGATGGTGACTGCCATGGACAGCTACCAGCTTTCCTTTCGGAGCTCGCCGGAGATCTGTTCCCCTTCCTTTCTACCAGCAGTGCACTTTCTCTACCCGGGAGACCATGACTTTTGTTTGAGCAAAGCGTCTTTGAACGATCATTTCATCGGAACAACGTAGTTACATCAACAATTGAATAGATCTTTTTTTGTGATAATTTAATTGTGAAAGTGTTTTTTTATTTGCTTTAATTTTGATTACATCCTAAACCAGGTTGACTTCCCATCTATTGGTCTTGCATTTAGCTTGTAAAGCTTGACATGTCATAACTATTATAGAGTTGGTATCAAATCAAAATTCAGGTGTCAGATGCAATATTTTATTTCCTATCTGTGAATTGATGTATGATTCAATAAAATGCTTTTAAATTGCATCAATGGATAAGTAAAATTCATTGTTGATTAGTAGAAGGTATTATAGATTTGGTATCAAAGCAAAATTCAACTGTCATCCAATCAATCTTGCAATCAACTTTTCTTTTCCATTTATTTTAGATTGCAACATAGGAACGATGTCTTGCGACGCAGATGTGTGTATTGAAGGAGAAAGTTTTCGAAAAGGACACTGGCATGAAGAAGAGGATTAGATGTTAAAGACAAATAACCCTTTCTTAGACATTTCATCAAACAGTACCTTGCCGGATTTTCCATCTACATGGATTAATCGATGCCCATATGAGATTATATGACATGATGAGATTATTAGACAACCACTAAATACAATATATATATATATATATATTTACACCATCAATATAATTTAAGTTATTAAATTGTACATTTTGTCATTTTTCTTTTCGGATCGAATCTGAGTCATACTCTGGACCTTTCACATCCGTGTATGGCTGAAAATCATGATTTGATAATTATCATTGTGATAATAATAAGTTTGAAAGCAAGCATAGAATTTGGTGATTAGCGTATTGTTATCCTTAGAAGTGAGGTTATGAACAAAGGTTTTTTAATCCTTTAATCTAATTTTTTTTAATGCTTATGTTATATGTACTTTGTGTTGCAGAATACACGTTTAGTTACAACGATTCAGTTGTTTACATTTTAGCTCCTTTCAGATATGCGGCCTTTTATGGATCCCCTGATGTGACCATTGTTCTTAGAGCCGCTGCCATGGTATCATTGCCTATTTTCTAATAACTGTTTGTGTTTAAAAATTACAAAATCACTGGAAACATTCTCTGATAGTGCAATTTTGAGTTTCTCATTTGTTTTCCTCTTTGTAATTCATTATTGGCATTACTAATTGGTCAAACTGTTAACTTCCACATCATAACTGTCAAAATAGTTTGTATATCTGTCTGCCTTCTCATCTTTGTTCTCTTTTCATGCTTGTAGAAAAGATAATCCATCATGGGACTCTTTGCAAGTGGAAAAAACGTTAATGGGCAGCTACACGTATGATTTAGGCCTTTTTATACACTCAGTTTCTGAAATTTGCTTTAACAAATTCTTCCTATGAAATACTTCATTACCTGCTGAATTGTTTTAGCCAGAGTAATCTATTTTGTTGAGAGATTTATAAGTGAGTGAGTGTGGGAAAGAGATTAGTTATCGTGTTACTGGGCTGGTGATAGGGGTGATCGAAAATCAACCTCAGCCTATTTGATTTATTTCAATGATAATCTCATCTCCTGGAAGAGCAGTAAACAAAGGACGGTAGCCAGGTCCTCAACGGAAGCTGAATATCGTGTAGTAGCTAGTGTAGCAGCAGAGCTAGCATGGGTTCAGAACCTACTTTCAGAGTTACAAATTTCAATTCCAAATCCACCTACAATTTACTCAGATAATATTGGAGCTACTTATGTTTCTGCAAATCCAGCTCTCCACTCCAAGATGAAACATGTTTCTATTGATTTTCACTTTGTGAGAGATAAAGTCACAGCTGGTCTCTTACATGTTAAACATATCTCAACCCAAGATCAACTTGCAGACCTGTTAACAAAGCCACTATCAAGACAGAAGTTTCAATAGCTAGTCTCCAAGATTGGTGTTTCAACCGACACACCATCTTGAGGGGGCCTGTAAGGATAAGTGATCATCTCACTTATCCTTTAGTTTAAAAGTTTAAAATTCAAACTTGTATCTGTTATGATTTACTTGTATTTCAATCTCACCTAAACTCTTATACTGTGTATATATACCAAAACAAGTCAGAAATCTTACCTTATCCTTAATAAGAGGATATTTCACCCGCTGTTCATTAACGCAATCAATTGAATAGTGTAAATTTCCTCTATTTGGTACCTGCTTCTCTTATATTCGGTACCCATCCCTTAATTTGCTACAACCCGTTTCCTTTCAACCCTAAAATTACCCGTTACTTCCTCTCCAACTCTCAGACGTCTAACGTCTTCTATGACTGGCGTGACCTCTTGACCCAATTTGCTTTTTGATTTGGTTCTCGGTCCCGGCTGGTTCCTCCCTTTCTTCGGTTGAGCTCAGCCTACCTGCTTCCTCTCTTTCTTGGGTTGAGCTGACGTGGTGGATTTTCTTTGTTTTCTTTCTCTTTCTTTCTTCAGAGAATAAGGTCAGTGATTCTTATTTTCCTTTGATCTTTTGGACTGTTAGGTTGTCCGGTCTATGGGTTCCATTTTCCTCTCTATTAACTGCATTCCTTTTCTGCCTCAACTGGTGGATTTGATTCTGTGATGTTTGTCTCTTCTTGATTTGCCGTCTTTCAATTCGATGGCCTTTTTTTTGTTTCATGTTTGTTATGTTCTTTGATCTTTGTTTCCTTTTTTCCGTTTGGGTTTTTCGTTGTTCCGCTTATTCTTGGTGTTTGATATGTCTATTTTATGCTGCATTTGGACTTGTGGATTAAACTGTTTGTGCTGTCTCATGTGGAATTGATCTGCATTTTTAAGCTTTATGCAAAGGTTTTCGGTCTTCCTCTCTGTTACTTTACATTGTTGTGACACCTTTGTGCCTTTAAAGCTGGATTCTGAGATTGATGCGTTAATGAAAGGATGGTTATTTGGTTGATACAGGGTAGTCATTTAATTGTTATGTATATGGTTGTTGACCATGGTGAAACTTTCATTCATGTATAATGAAATAATTAATTAACTACTAGCAATTGTTATTGAGATTGGAATGTGGAGTTTATGATGCCACTGATAACAAAGTACTAATTAAATAAGTTAGTAATACCATAGACATGTGTGGGGAGAGTAATTGTTTTGTTAATCACATGCAAATGGTGGCACCATTTAGTATGCTTGGCCACTTGCTGTTCTTCTTCATATATGTACTTCTTTGTCACATGGCCCCACGAAGAAGCTGACAAGGTAGGAACAAACATTAATTTATTTCATTCTGCCATTGTACATTTAACCTTTATGTTTAGGTTTTTGCTAGAAATTAACTAGCTTTTGCGATTTCATACATATTTGGGGTGGAAGGTAAAGAAAACCTTTCTATTTTCATATTAATAGCTATTTAAACCAGGTGGTAATAGGGGAAAGAATATAATGAGCAAATAATAGATGAGAGAAGATCGAGGAATAAAAGGTGAGGCGAGGGAGGCAAAAAGTTGAGAAAAATAGTTGGATAGGAGAAAAGCTGGAGATGGAGGTAAATGGAAAACAATAAAGAAGGAGACTGTTAATTTGTTCATTTTACCAATTTGGTCTATGTTGCTTTTAGTTTGAATGGTTTCATTTTTTAGACTAGAAGTGAATTTTTCTTCCCTGGTTTGGTCATTTTTTAAGCCTTTTGTGCAAAATTTGGTATTCCTGTTGACTACAAGTTGAATCTCAACAATTTGGGTATTTAGTGTGTATATATACCTAGGGTGCGATTGGATTCTGCTAATGCTATAAATGCTGAGAGTGTTTCTTAGCATTCACCATGCTTATTGATAGTATGTGACTTTTTATGTGATCTGAGTTCATGATTAAGCGATGATGAATTTTTTTTTCCTGAGATTCACCTTCGAATTTCTCCATTATGGCTCGACTTTCATGTCAGGAGATGACTTAGTCATTTTTTGTTTTGTATGCCATGTAATTTGGCTAGATCAGTGAGCTTTTTCTGATCATCTAAGAACGTGCAACTGATGAACTTTAGAATGTTAGTTTTGTCGTTCTCACCTTTGCTCTTGGTTGGATGAATCATGGAAGAAACTACAAATTTGACATGTGCCTTACTTCGCAATAGTGCCTTATGCTTCTTCTGGTGGAGAATCTAAAGCAGAGCGCAAATGTAAGCCCTTTTAATGACACTTCTTGAAGTTGCAATATCCATGGTCAAATTGGATTTTTACTTTGCCGTTGATAGTCTTTTAGATTAATGTTTTTGGATTTTTACTTTGCCGTTGATATGCATTCTATACTTTCTTGGAAGTTCTTGGACGGAAAATACTAACTTCACTCCACTGTGTTGCAGGCAAATGATGGTGAAGTCGTCTGGTTTAAGGATGGATGTTGTAGACAAGTTGAAAACTAATTTCAAATGAGTTTGACATGTGTGCGCATGAAAAAGGTGGGAGAACTTTCAAATTGGATGAGATTTTCACCTGTAACATGGACGATGAGATGATAGTTTTTACTGCAATTCCTTCACTGTTCCTTTACTATTGCTGGACCAAATTCTAATAGATGAAATCATAGAGCTCAACTGCAAGATATCCTTCCAAGTTCTGTCTGCATGTTTTCAGATTTCTATTAAGAATGACTTCATGCGGTCCTTTGAGCTATTGAATTTTGGGGACACCACCTCTTTCTTTGTTTCTGATTTGCCCTTTGTCATTTTACAGAAAATAACTGCTCCTTCAATTTACTATGATTTCTACGCTGATCCTTGCCTTATCTGAACCCTTTCTTTTGTTATTGTTCATGTTTTGTTAGTTCTTTGAGTTATGTTCCCCTGCTGATGCTTGAAGGTATTTTAGGTCTCTGTTGAACGATGATACTTTTACCTTATTGAGACTATGAGACAAATCATTATACATGTAGACGCATTTGATTGGACCAGGCAAACTTCACAATCCAAGTCGTTTATCATATAGTACTGGGTTGCTAGCTTCTTTCTCTTGATTGCGCTTTTGTCTCTTATTCAGATTTTTGAATTTAATATATATTCATTATCTCCATCATAAAATGCATTTGAATCATAAGTAGAAAGTATGAAGTGTGAAGCCTGATTCATCCTATTTACGTGATTGAATTTGCGCATGAACAATTTGGGTGTTTATTTTGTTATATATATCAAGGTATTCTTTGTACCACCTTCTGTTTAAGAATCAAGCATGTAAGTTTCTCTCTCTCTCATTCCACTTGGTTAAAAAAGTATTGGGGTCTTGATCTTCTAAAGTATTATACGTGTCAAATATTACAGGTTTTAATTTTTCCTGGATATATGTGGTTAAACATTTGGTGTTAATGAAACTATAGTTGAACATTTATTCATCATTTTATTTTTGCAGGTTGGTTTGATGCTTTGCTGAATTGTGCCTCTTTCTAAAAGTGGTTCTGCTGGTGAGCCATGCCCTCTCTTTTTCTATTTTTTTTCTTATTCTCTTTATGTTGTGTCTTTTGTTTGTTTGCTATTCAATGGGTCTTTATGTTTTTTTGCCTCTCCTCTTTGATCTCTAGATTTCCCGCATGTTTAGTTATCGTTGTCTCTGCTGTGGTTGGCTATTTCTTGGGTGCATTGAACATAATATATATGATCTGATTGATGATGTGCACTATAGTTTTCTTTAAAACAAAAAAAATTGCACACTTAAAGACAAAAAAAAATGATTAATGTGAAAGTATCAACTGATAGAGCTGTGTGTATAATGCATATAGCCAAAATGGGTATACTTGCGTTTTCAAACTTGGTTTGGCAACCCTTCTCATTCATTATTGCTCTATAAATTAATGAAATTGATTAATTACATTAAATTCTTAAAGACTAGACTAGGTATGACAACCTTATGGTTCGCTTTATTTTGCTTGCTTGGACCATTGCTAATTTGCACAAAAATTCTCTAAAGAATTAGTATACTCACTTTGGTTTTTGCTCTATGAATGTGGAAAGTTTTAGAATATAGTTATTTCTTTGTATTTTTATTTATGAGTCCGAAACCATTTATGGGTTGCTGATAAACTTTTTAGATAAAAAACCATCTGCATAATTGTTTGTTGGAACAAAGAGGATCAAGTTGGTAATTGATTTTATTCCATTGTTTTTTTTTTCCTCTTGAAGCCATTATCTGCTTCCATAATTCTTGCAAGTGGGGAATATAGTATATTTTATGCAGATCAATGGATGAAAGTAAATGTTGTTTTATTTGGATCTAAAATCTGTTAGTTCCTTCGGCCTTGACTTTGAGAGTTGCATACCAGAGACTATAGTGCACATATATTTTTACTGGGAAGGTGGAATCAATCCATAAAGTATAGAACCATGCATTTGCCTCTGTATAAAAATCTAATAGGTGAGCTGTTTTCGTGGTTTACAATTGAAATTTTAAAGAGCATAGGGACTTTGAAGAATGTTATGCCTTATAGGTTGATTCCACCTTTCCAGTATAAAGAAAGCCTGTTAGAAAAATTGTCGTTGAGTTGCAAAATTATGTTTTTTTCATTGAAATTACATAACTTTTAGCAGAATGTTTGACAAATGAATATAGAATCCTGAGCGGTTAGTATGATTGATTGTTGTGCTATGATTTTTAGCATATGCTGATATCTAGCAGATGGAATGAGATTAAAAATCTGGTTTTTCAGCATTTGATCATTAGAAATGTAGTTTAAATTCCAAAATAGCTCAAATGTTCAGTAAGGGATAATGGAGATTCCAGTGTGCAACCCTCTTCGTTTGTATGTGTTCTAATGATGCCTTGAAAAACTCATTTTAGTTCTCTGTAAATCGATGTTTCTGGGGAGGGTCCGCTAACCTCAGGGAATAAATACATTCAACTCCGTCAGCAACTACTTTGAATTCTAAAATGTAGTTTCTTGCAATTCTTATACTATTATATATTAATTTGATTTATGGCTTTCAGGTTGGGGAGTCTAATGATCTGTGCCAGTCTGGGGAGGTCTTGGAGTCCATGGCAACTAGATGTTGCAGAGAAAAAAAAAGTTCATCTAACTGGTGGTGAAATTGATATCAAGAAGGATGGTGCATATGCTGGCATTGGAGAGGATGTTGATGCTTCAATGGAGATCGAAGATGAGGTTTGGGAGATATTTGGAAGGAGATGTCGATCACATTAGAGGTTTGCAGGGTATACTACACTTAAACTTTGAACAGTCATTGGTGCATGCTATAGAAAAATCATTGTTTGAAGCCTTTTTCTTCTCTACTCTTGAGTTCATAATTATACAAAAAAAAAAATGTATGAATTCTGAAGCCTGTCCGGTTAGGAATTTTTATTTATTATTTTATTTTATTCTTATCTTTTAATGAGAAATTAGATTGGTAATCTTTGAATGGCAAATGATATCCAATGCTAGGTTGAGAATAATCAAAAAGCGTATCGAAATTAGGAAATGATCTTTGTGTTAAAATTTAATGTCCGTGTCATATTCAAGCTAATGAATTAAATGCTAATGTGGATGGAAGGCAGGAGGAAGGTATGATCAACTCAAAACATAGACTTAATTTTTGTTAGCAAAAGCTGCCTTTTTGTAATGTAGTTGTTGTTATTGCTCTGTTTCTCCAAAATAGCAATCTAATACCAGTTTTATATGGGGTTGTCTTAAAGAAACAAAAAGTCCCATGTATTTGTTGTTTGTTGTAATGTTTAAAGTTCTGATTTTTTTTTGGCCAAATAAAGTTCTGAATACAAATACAGTAAAATGAAATTGACCCATGTTTTAATTTTTGCTGGTGAGAGTTCATATCAACTTTAATAAAGTTGGTGGGGGCAAATGGGAATTAGGAAGGATAAATGTTTCAACTACAAATGTATGTAACAAATGAAATTAAGAGATCCATGAACAAATTCATACGTGTCAATCAATCGACTTTGGCTTTTTGGGATTTTGATCTTTGAACATTTCAATAAAAACAAGGAAATCTTGCTTTTAATCTTTATTCAATCATTGCATTATTCATAAGCAATTTGTTTGATTTGTAGTTAGAAAATTAAATTATAATTGAAACTAGAAATGTTTTGTTCAAAATTGGGTCTAGAAGTTGCGAATACAAATGTCGAATATTTTCAAAAGATTCTTGCTTCATCCATCTTTATCTCATGATGCACACTGCCTTTAGAAAGGTTGGAAGATACTGATAAAATCTGAGATTTCTAATATACAGCTACTTTTGGTCAAGCTGAAAGGAAATAAATAGTTATATAATAGACAATAGTATTGGCTTAAGTGAGTTGAGATTTCTTGACTTTGTGAGCTATGAGGTAAGTATTGAGCTAGGGAGTAATTGCTTTATTTTTTTCCTCTGTTTCAGAATGGTTACTCCATTGATGATTTTCAGAGGTAATCTAGACACCAGTCCTTGGATGAAATTCAAGGTGAGACTATTGACATATTGTGGAATTTCTCATATATATTCTTGAACTAGATATTTTCAGTTTATCTAAAAAGAATCATGCAACTAGGCCTGTAGAGCTCACGGATACTGAAAGAATTGTTGATGCAGAGCAGTTGATAAATGATGTTCTTGCTGAGGTTAATTTCTGCTGCCTTTTCTTTAGTTGTGTGAAAGTGGTGTATTGCCTTTTTGCAGAATATTAATCCAATTTTACTGTTTTAGACCCTTAATATATTAATTACAGAATGTATTATATGATTATACCCTTATATTTTTTGGTCAGGCCGAAGCAGAGGTTCTGATATAGTTCTTGAAGTTTGACAGGACAAGCTGGAAGTGAACATTTCGAAATGAAGATTCCAAATAAAAGGCATGCCATTGCAGAAAAAATCTAGGGCTATGTCGTTAAATGGTTCAAAAAATGGTAAGATTAACTTCTTTCATTATCTGTATTTTTTGCTTTTTTGTACTGGTTATATAAGAAATTGTGTTGTCTCTCACTTTTTTGTACTGGTTTGCACACATCAACCCTTTTATAAATGCTACAACAGATTTTAGCAGTACCGTTGTCTATTGTTGAATTGAATTTTTATACGATACGCTATTTTCTTTTACTATGGTTCCGGTGAGGCATCTACGAATCATTAGGCCATGCCTTGAACCATTTTATGAACATTGTTGATTGTGTTGATGATGGTATCGGAGATAAAGTGAAGTGATGCTGCTTAGATCTACGAAGAGTTGAGCCCTGATTCTGTAGTGCTGCTAAAATAGGCAGCGCTTTCTTCTCCTACGCCCTGAGTTCAAGCTAGAGGTAATGATCTCCTATCCTCTGAGTCCGTTTTCTACCTTTCCTCTAGCGGGGAGACTTATCGCTCTTTCTTAATGTTGTGAGGTCATTCTAATTTGGCTTCTTCACAATGAACATCTTTTAGCCGGAATTATTTATGTGTCTGATTTAGATAGACAGTGAATCTACTATTTTGTATTGTTATGTTATCAAATATAGCCAAGGCCAACTCAAGTGAATATTTAGCAGGAGTTATAGCCTAGAAGAATATGAGAACTGCAGAATCCAACTTAGTAACATACCATTTTTTTTCATGTGTCTTCAGTTCAGCTTCTTAGGAAAAACAGTTTCCTGCTAAATATTCATGTGTCTTCAGTTTCAGCTTCACTTTTTAGTGGCAATAGGAAAAACAGTACTATGACAGGAATCCCTAGATGGATTTCCCTTGGAGATTGGAGTCGGAGTAAGTTTGCTCTGATTGGTTGTTCTGTCTTTTAATCTTTACCACTTACAGTGTTATTTCTGATATCTGTTGTATATGCTTTTGCAGAGAGAAAAAAAGAGTAGAGATTGACATATCAAGTTCCAACTTTGGAAATATGGAAGCATGCTATGAATGATTGTATAGTTACCACTTACCAGTGTTGGTTTTAGTTTTTAGTATTTAAGAAGGCATAGCTGTTTCGAAGATATTAGTTGTTAATGTTTCATTCTGTTATCAGATGGAGTACATGACAAGTTTTTTCAATTTATGTATGAAAGTGTAGAGTTTTGACTTATGGTTGTTATATACAAGAAGGTTGATTCATATGTTCTACTTCCCTTCCTTTTCCTGTTTCATAGTATATAATTTCATAACAAAGTAGTTTCAGATTACAAGTAAGGGATTTTATAATGAATTTTAGAATACAATTGAGATAAAGTATAGTGTAAATTGTTTATGATTAATTATACAAAAATAATACCATGCATTTCTCTTTTCATCCAAATCCTAATTCAATAATTGTCCAACAATTTTCCAAAACCGATTTATAGACACGAGCCTGCAGCGAAGCGCAGGCTGAGTTCTAGTGAAGTATAACCTTTTAATCCCAATTACTTTTCCTATCTGCTTTTATTCTCTACACTTTGCAAAATGCAAACTTGGAATCTTCTCAATAAACTATCCAGTGTTTGGGAAAATAAATTGGGAATCTTAAAAGAAGGTCTCAGTGAACTTTAATGAAAGTCTTGTTGTATTGATGTTGAATTTTTGGTGATTTTAATTTAAATCCAGTCATATAGAATGAAAAAATTTGTGTACGAAAGGAATATATTGGGAAAGAAAAAATTCGATCTGAAATGTGAATATAGTCTAGCAAAAAAATAGTTTGAATATAAGGATTCTAACAATCAGATTTATTTTAGTTTTTTTCACTTCATGTATATCTTTTAACTCTTATCAAAGAGTATTATAAGCAACAATATATATCAGGCGGAAAATCGAAACCTTGTCCATTGGAAAACGCTTGTTTTTCTTTACTAATGATAAAATAATTAACGATGTAGATATGCACGTAACTTCATATATATACAATGTCTAGTTGTCTACTAAAATTATATAATATATCTACTTTAGCTTTGCTAATTTACATTATAGATTTTTTTTTCCTGAATGATATTAAGGCTTGCAATAACTATTAAGATTTATGTGTTAACTAAACCTTTTTTCCAGTTCATATATTATATCTAAAACATTAAGCTTTGCCTTATTTCCTTTAAATATATTGCAGGAGAAAATTATTATAGAGTCTCCATTAGAAGCATTGCTAAAGGATGCGTTGAAGAAATTGAAAATGCCTAGGCCAATATTCGGATGCGAAAGAAGCAATGGATATTATGTATCGTTCGTTGATCTGGATTTTGGCCCAAAAAACAATTCTGATGACAAAGGAGTGAAAAGAAATGAATATTGAATTTGCTGATGTAAGTTATAGTGAAAAGAAAGTAATTCAGTGGAAACTAAGTGAGACAAAACAAGAAAATGAGTACTTAGCCTATAAAATAGTCTGTCTAGAATTTGAATGTGATATGTTAAGACTATAGAAATTAATAGGATAGAAGAATTGTATTTTCTATATTTTATCTGGTATGGTTACAAGTGTTTAAATACAGGAATTGATAACAAATATGGAAGGCTATTAAATTCCTAAACTATAGCAGTCTATGCATAATATACTCATGATTTTTAAGATCACGTTTTGGTCTGCTGGTGAGTGATTTTAGCATCACATGTGTTGACTGTGGATGGAGAGTGATTTACTCTAATGGGCTGCGATTGAGGAGCTGACATAGCTATAGGATTATCTCTGATAAAGACAAGGTATTACACGAATGACCCAAAAAAAATAAGAAATCAGTGAAAAATTAGAGACATTAGAGATGTTGCATGAATACATGAGTTTAAATAATAAAATGTAGTTCTATTCATGCATTTTCTATATTATTGTAGTTTGTATTTTTAGCATGTTGGTATATTTTAATAGCTATGTTTGTATTAGTACTTCCATTGCATTTATCTCGAGTTTATTCGAATATTTCATATATTTTTTCTTGCTATAAACAAGATCATTATTTATACCTTAAATAACGTAATAAATAATTTTTAATTATATGATATTTTAAAATTTCAAATTACCCTTATCCAAAAAAAAATTTCATTCTACTTTTAAATCAACTGAAAATATTATTTTATGATAAACTCCATTTTTTTAATCTTTTTTTTGTTTATTTAAATATAAATATATCATTGTTGTTTTCTTTGTACCAGAAAAATAATATTATTGTTTAATGAAAAGAAATTTTCTATATTAAATGTACCAGTTTTTATTTATAAACTAATAATGTAATAAATAATTGTTACTTTTAAACACAAAAAAGAATTTCACCCAAAAAAAAATCATAAAACAAAAGAAAAAAGATGTTATGTCGAGTAAAATGCTATTAAGATGCAATAAGAACCAAGTAATATAAAAGTATCGAAAAAAAACAAGTACTATAAATCATATGATTTTCTCGATATGAACCATTTATTTCTTGAGACGAAATAATGAATCCATTCTGGTTTTAGTGGATAAAAATTTTTTTGTCATCAAAAATGACTATTGATTAAATATATGAAAATAATGGTTTAGATTTATAGATGTATATATATATATATAATTAACTTTGTTCATTTGAAAAAACCAATTAACATAAAAAAATAATTATTTTGCTTGGGTTAACCTAATGCTGTATCAACCATGGGCCAGTAATTTTTGCTTGGGTTGTTTCATGACCACTATGTTGCATTGAAACTCCTGGATGCACCGTTTTTCCTCAGGTTTGAATTGCCTGAACCCAAAAAACAGAAAGAAAAGGTGGAGATACTAAAAGAGTTAATAACCTTTTAGATATAGAGTTGTATCAAATGAGAAATGGTGCTCTCTTTTCAAAGACTTTGTGGTTTAAACTTTGCCCCGAACACTAATTATTATCCATTGTGGACATTAATTAGGTTGGGATAACATTGACTTAAAAGAATTGTTTCTTTACGTTTATGATCAGAACAAACTAATAATGCATTTTCTTTAATAGGAAATGGTTCTTTTGTCTGCTGCAATTACAGAAACAAAAATATGTTTTTATTGAATGTTGAAGGCCTTAATTCCTTACCCTGTGATTCCTTCAGGCTTTTAGTAAAAGACAAAGAGTATGAAGTTAGACATTTTTAATTAAAAAAAAAAGGACTATTATTAGTAGAGGTGGCAATCGGGCGGATCAGGTTAGGTTCAGATTATCGGGTTCAGGCTGTTTTCGGGTTTGGGCTTAAATTGGGTTCGGATTAAATTTGGGTCGGATTGATTCGGGTTCGGGTTAAATTTGGGTCATGTTGATTCGGGTTCGGGTTAATTTTGGGTCAGGTTAATTCGGGTTCGGACTCGGATTGGGTTTTGGCCAGATCATTTACCCATTTTTTTTGTGGATGAATAATATCATAAACCTTTTCAAATTTTATATGTAATTTATTAGTTTACCTTTTAAAACATATTCATACAAAAAACTAAACACCATAGATGAAATTTTCAGAAATTATTATTTATTTTCAAATATTAGTATTGAATTCAAGTTTTTTCAGGTTCGGATTCGGGTTTTTTCGGGTTCATGTTTTTTCGGGTTTCAGATTTTTCGGCATCTGATTTTTTCGAGTTTGAGCTTTATCGAGTTCGGGTTTTTTTGGGTTCGGGTTCGGACGGGTTCAGATATTTGACTTTTTTAATCAATCAGGTTCAGGTCGGGTTCGGATTTTTCTCAGATTGGATTCATTTTGCCACCTCTAATTATTAGAGGTCAATACAACCCATTATCTTTACCATCATTATTTAAATAAAAGTAATTGTCATTTAAATGTTATTTAAAATTGATTGTCAAAGAAAAATATTACTATTTAAATCAAAAATCAAATACTACTATTACTCATTTATTATACATAAATTCTTTCCCGGAGCCCAGGTCGTACCCTAGTTCAATTGAATTACTACATTAATTATATAATATAATATAGGTCATGTCATGGTGATAAGTCTGATTTCATACCAAGACATAAAACTTTACAAAAATTACAAGTCCCACCAGTTTCCTCCATCAAAATCTTCCTTGATCTTTCTTCCCTTTGATATGGATTTCCTTCTCTCAACGGGTGAGTTGGAACTTGATTCTCCTTAAAAAAATGATGATCCACCGTCGTCTATTACACTTTTAGAAAGAAAGAATTAAGAAAAGATTACAACATTGCACAATAATTTGAGAAATTGAAATAATATAAATGGATTTCATTTGAAAACCATGTTCAAGGAGAAGAGAACTAATATAAATGAAGAACAAAATTATGTAATATACTGCAGAATACTTGTAGCACCAACAAATCATAGCTTGATTATAACCCCTTATACTGCAAGGAATAAGGGCAAAGAGTTGAAATCAAATCTACTAACCAAGTAGCTTCAACATCTCACGCATTTCCTATTTCTGCTGATGCTGACACATCGTCATCAATGTAAGCATTCATCTTCACTTCATAAATCACTGCCTACTTATGAAAAGATCGACACAGAACAAGAGACCAGGTTCATAGCTAGAAGAATTCCAATCATAAGCTTTTTGCTCCAATTGCATTGACTTTTAGACTGCATGCATATTACACCAAACCATATCAGATTATGAAATGTATGTAGTTATCTATCCAAGTAAGAGATTAGCATTAACATTTACATTCACAATCCTACCATTTTTTGACTATTTGAGCAAGTTTCAGCATAAAATCATAGACGAAGGAAAATGATGACAGTTCATTTATCTCTAACGATCTTGCCAAACTACAAATCTTGACTAAGCATTCCATATCAAAAAAAGTTCTGCAGTTTTGTAATTGACTCATTGCAACTCAATAACAGATCTTACAAGTTATCACATTGTCAATCCTCAATAATATTTTAGCACTTCTAACAAAAGCTTCTCACAAAAATGATATCAAGTTAAAAATTCAAATGAACAATCAATTTGCTCATATAAGGATTTATCATCTCTCATTCAAGATCATCCAAAATAACGAAACCATTCAAAGCAGGCTACATTACAAGCAAAATCCCCCAGAAAATTAATAAATTCCCTTTTTAACTATAAGCTTATTGTATCCTCAAATGCTGCTAAAATATCAAAGAACAAAAAGAAACGACAGAATCACATTTTGATTAACAATGAACAGCTATGGAATTATATTTATATACTTTTCTGGGATTAGAAAGCACTAAAAAGCAAACTCAAAAACAAAACAATCAATAAATCCACTAACCAATCTCATTGGTCTCCTCCTCTTCTTTGTGGTTGCTCTTTTTCAACATCTTGATTCTAGGATTAACAGGCTTCAAAAACCCAGCTTGCAATCTCACCATCTCCCTCAGGACCCCAATCAAAACCCCTTGAACCTCATCTCCATTAGGCTCAATGATCCCCAAGCACCTAGCTACAGCCTCCAAAGTACTAACACAGCCACCAAAGGGCTCCTTCCTTAAAACCAACTCACTATCATAAATACTCCCACCTTCAACACTCTCATCAACTCCATCCAAACAAACCCTTACAGCAAAACCCTTCAAAACTCCTTCACTGGCCCTCACCATCTCCTTGGCATGCTTCCACGTTGCATCAAAAACAATCAAGAGGAGAGGGGTGGTTTGGTAGTTGAGGAGGTTGGTAGACTTGAGTTGGGATAGAGTGACGGCTGGTGAGGAAGGAGAAGGAGGGAAGAGGTAGATGGCGGGTGGGGATGGGTCAGGGAGGTGGTGACGGAGGAGGCGGCGGGAAGAGATGGTGGTGGCGTTGAGGAGGGCTTTGGAGAGGAGCGGGGTTGTGTTGAGCTTATGGCGGGACTCGTGAGGGTGGCGGATGATCAAGATTTTGGTTCTGTTTGGGAGTGGGGTAGAGGGGAGAACGTGGCAGAGGCATACTGGAAGAGGCCGGTCGCAGTGGATGCATAGTTGGCGGCGTCGCGGCGGCAGTGAGTCGGCTGCGGTAGTTGATTCGGTGCAGGCTTGTTCTTCTTCCATGAGCGGGCCGTAGAATTCTCAAATTGGCTGTCTGAGCTGCAATGCTTGGTAAATAAGCCCAATGTATTTTTAGGCAGCCATAAACTGAAGACTTTTAGTTCTGGATTTTGGGCCGAAGCCCAAATAAAATTTCTTTGATTTCCTAGATTTTTTTTTTTTTCACCAGTTTGATTTGTTCGTATTGCTTTATAGCAGTGATCCTGTAAAATACTCTCTAACTCTGTCGGAATTGCAGAAGAATACACAGGCGAGATGACAAGTTTGGAATTGCATCAGCAGCAGGGAAATAGTTTAAAAGCTTCTGACTTCAGCCTTACGCCCTTTTACTGGTTCTTTTCTCTTGATTTTTTGACTTTCATTACTGAAACTCTTTCTATATCTTGCTATTTATAGCCCTGACAATTCAACTGGGTGTTTTTTTCTTTTTTTTTTTCAGTGAGGAGAACGTGTATTTGCTTTGCAAGAAACTTTGCTCTGATGGAATAGCCGATACTGAAGGATCTGATCTCTTCGTCGTTTTCATTTCCAATGACAATAAAAAGGCATGTATTATGTACGTTTTCCATTTTCTTTATGGGGTTTCCTTTTGCTTTCCTTTCTCACTTGCCTTGGAACTGATTATCCTTTTTCAATATTGGGTTTCTCCTTTTTGCTTTTCGAAATGCTCCAACTTCACATTTAGACAAGTCTAAGTTTCAACTTTTTTTTGTTTCTCTCTCTGAAGAAGAATGGGAACCTATATTTTCATTCTTCATAAAAGTTAATTATTGAAGGACCTATGCAATGGATTTAGTGATTGAGTGGTAACTATTTGATTCTTCTGTAAATTGGGCATCCCTTGGACTTGGAGATGAGAATAAAGTGCTGCTTTTAGGAATTTGCCTTTCAACAAATTAGCAGTGACCTTTATTTTTTGTTATAACTTAAGTTTCAATGAAGAATTCCCTGGTTTACATTTGTAGTGAACATGGTTGTGATTGATTTCTATAAAAACTTTGTAGATTCCGTTGTGGCATCAAAAGGCTAGCATTAGGGCAGATGGTGTAGTCCTCTGGGATTATCATGTTATTTGCATTCAGGTGAGAGCTGAATTTTCAGTGATGTTATATCCATTGGTTTAATCTGGGTAACCCTGTTTCAGTTCAAACGAGCTTTAGGATCATCGGATGATTTCACTTATTATAATTCGTGGTTGATTGGTTTTCCATTTGTCTGTTTTTAGAGGAAAAGAAATGGTGAGAGTCATTTAGTATGGGACTTGGATTCAACTCTTCCTTTTCCATCTCCTTTAGCTACCTATGTGTCTGAAACTTTCCAGCCAACCTTTCAGCTCTTTTCAGAATTTCAGAGGTAATGTTCTTTTTTCTTTTGGTCTGCTAATATTTGTTGAGAATTTCTTAAAAGCATTCTCTTGTATTTCTGTTGTGTTAAGCTGCCTCTAATATGAGAAATTTTCTTATAAAAGGCAAAAAGCAGGATCTAGAATGAAGATCTTCCTATCAATAGAGACTTAGAGAGGAATTAGAATCTAGAATTGGATAAGTTGAATGATGGTATCCATGAAACTGTGAAATCCATGTATTTTCACTTCCTCTGATTAATTGTTTTGCACCTAGAATATCATGGTTCTTTAAGCTGTTTTGTGTTAAGATGAAGTGCTGAAAAGTAACTTGAAGCAACTTGTCACATAGCAAATACGCAGTTAAGAAATTTTGGGAATCTCTATTAGTTATTCAGAATACATACTTTCCTTAGAAAGACATATGTTAATGACATCTATTAAGGAGGCTGTCAATCTATCCCAGCAGGGCGCAGATCATTTATAACTTTAATTTAAGAATGATGATAACTCCCAACTTTGCTCGTAGCCTCTAGTTGCATCGATTAATATTGTTTTATAATTTTTTCATTATATCATTAGCTTAACAGTCGTATTGTTATGCCACATCTTTTCTGTTGCTAGATACTCTTCTAATTGTATAAGAACGTGAAAGTCATCATCGATATCTAGTCCTGTCCAAATTCAACCTTAAATGAAAATGCTA
Organism: Corchorus capsularis; assembly: GCA_001974805.1. Classification (NCBI taxonomy): domain Eukaryota; kingdom Viridiplantae; phylum Streptophyta; class Magnoliopsida; order Malvales; family Malvaceae; genus Corchorus; species Corchorus capsularis. Next base: position 55,566 of record AWWV01011645.1, read on the forward strand.
CCATAATTGAAGGGTCTTGCGATAAACTCTAGAAGCATTCTGGGGCGAAGCTTTAACGTCTTCATTTATGTAATTACCCAATGTTGGAGCCTGTACAACATGCTAAAAGACATTTTGTACCTACCCTTTTTCAATTTGTCATCATCAACAATCACTGAGAGATTGATGTCTCATGACAGCCTAAGCATGGGTTTACATTGTTCCTCTTGAGGAACTTCCTTTTTAATGTTGCTATTCTTGTTTTCCTTTTTTTTTAACTACATTGTCAGGTTTTTCCGTATTGTGCATGCTCCAATACTCCTTCGTCACTTTGCATCTGATAGAAGACACATGAAAGATTCTGAAGGGAACTGGACTGCTCAACCTCCTACATATAATCCCATAGTTGCTGAAGGTACGGTGCTGCCAACTACAAATATGCACCTGTCAGTTACACTATATATCTATCAGTCTTATTTGGTGAATACTGTATAATTATCTAAACTCTGATCTTGTATATAATGGCTATCTTGTTTTCGGGTTATGTGGAAGAATGATTTGTCCTAGAGAGTAATCAGTTCTAGATTGGCTGCTGATTGAGTTTTGTATCTGCTGCTTTGTTTTGTCTGCATTGTTTGCTCTTCTGATTCTGGTACTTTGTTATTCCTTTCTCTTAGTTGGCAAATTAACAAGAGGCTGGGTTTAAATATCTAAAATTTTTAGTGAACCAGCAATTCCCTAGCAATGTGAGTTGAAAGTTAAAACAAGGTAAGAATGACTCTGCATAATTAGAGGTTTTGAAGACTTTAGATTCTGGAGCATGAGTGCTTTGAGAGTTGCCAGACTTCTGTTAGAGAATTTATCTGTTGGATCATACCAAATTCAAATCAGTTCTGACTTTTAATGGATTAACCAAGGGAGAAATTATTTCTGTCCTAGACTTCTGTTTGCAGTCCTTTCTTTCTGGCGCATAGTTATTTAGATTAATCTGATACTCTACATGGGTAATTAAAGTTTTTTTATGCAGAATTAAGCCTCTTTTAATGAATTTAATGCACATGATAATTGGAAGCAATGTGAATACGGCTTTGGCTTCATATTTTATTTAACTCTTCTGGCCACTGTGCTTATGCAGATGGATCAGTGCACAACTTAAACGAATACATGGAGATCCATTCTGCAGATGCGCTAAAAAGTCCACCAGATAATTGGTCCAGCACTGTTTTTAGTCAGAAGCATGGTGTGGTCGTTGGTGAACCCCAACTTGAGGGCTTCTTTTCTCAAATTTCAGAAACTTAACTAGTAATCCAGAACCTGTTTGATGCATGATGTTCAAGTTCAATACATAGAACGGTCACTGTACAAACGTGATTTTCTTTCTGTACATGTATGTAGTTTGTCAGTTGCCACATGACTGTGAAGGCAAACAAACTTTAATGGAATACTGTTCATATATAACATGCAATATTTTCTTTTTCCTTTTTTACTTGAAAGAAGTGTAGTATTACAGTATCACTTCTTTCTTGAGCTGATGTTCATTCTATCCAATAGTTTTGAATTTTAAAAACAAAATTGAATTAGAAAATGGGTGTGTCAACTTCTCACCTGGTTTGTGGAGACCAAATTTTACACTGTATCCATATAAGATATCTCTTATTTGCTTATATGATGTACTTAATACCTTTTAAATAATATATGTATATATTATAATACATAAATGAGTATCCATTTCGGTAATCAATATATTTGGTCATGTTAACTCATTAGAAGAGGAAAAACATATATTTCAATATAAAACACCAGGATACATTAGTTTATATACAACCAGTTAATCAATATATTTGGTCATGTTAACTCATTAGAAGAGGAAAAACATATATTTTCAATATGAAACACCAGGATACATTAGTTTATATACAACCAGAGAAAATCTATGTTAGGAAACTAAATAAAATCCTTGATCTTTGTCAATCTCTATTAATTAGCATTTAGGCTGTCAATCCCTCTAATTCTGTCAAATCCCTACTAATTAGTCTGTACAACTGTAACACTCCCCCTCAAGCTGGAGCATAGATGTTAATCATGCCCAGCTTGTTACAAAGATATTCAAGTCGAGACCCATTTAGAACTTTCATAAAAAGGTCTCCTAATTGTTCTCCGGTTTTCACATAGCCTGTAGAAATTAGATTCTGTTGTATCTTTTCACGAACGAAATGACAATCTATTTCAATATGTTTAGTTCCTTCATGAAACACTGGATTAGATGCAATATGGAGAGCAGCTTGATTATCACAAAATAACTTTGCTGGTAATGAGACTTTCAAACCAACTTCAGTTAACAGATGAAATATCCACATTATTTCACTTGTAGATTGTGCCATATCCCGATATTCTGATTCTGCACTAGATCGAGACACAACATTCTGCTTCTTACTTTTCCATGAGACTAGATTTCCTCCAACAAAAACACAATAACCTGTGGTAGACTTTTGGTCAATCTTGGAGCCCGCCCAATCTGCGTCAGAGAAGCATTCTATGTGTCTAACTCGTGACAATAGTAGCACTCAATTTTCCCTACATCTTGAGGCTGAACATTGGATCTGGCTGTCTTAAACCGATTTTTACTAATGAGTTTTGCGGAATCTGACCGGCTGGCAAGAGCACTAGAAGACTGCGCTGGTGGGGCGATGCTAGTATCTGTACGAAGCACCCTAGAATACACCTCATGTAGAGATGAAATCTCAGCACTAGAGAGTATCTGTGATTTTGCAATTTCAAATTGTGAACTGAGGCCTGCCAAAAAACTCATGATTGCCATCTGTTCTCGTTGACTTTCCTGCACTTTCACATCCAGACTAAAAGGCAAAAGGACATTGAGTTCTTCATAGATCCGTTTGAAGTTCATGAAGTATGTTTGAAGAGATTGCTCATTCTGTTCAGCACGATAAAATCCCTTGCACACTTCATAAATACGAGACAGATTGTCCTTCCGTGAATATAAAAACTCCAAATATTCCATTAATTCTTTGACATATTCACAATGATTAATCAAAGTAAGTACCTCAATGTCAATAGAATTCCGAATCTGTAGGAACAATCTGGCATCATCTCGTAACCACTCCCTGCGAGTATCACGAGTAGCACTAGTTGGTGTGAGATGATTATCTTTGGAGATGCTACGCAGATAAATACGAATGGTTTTACTCCAATCCAGAAAATTAGGACCAGTCAACTTGTGTTCTGTGATACGTGACACCATTGGAATAATGTCAGTCACCAGAACACCTTTTGGATCAGATTTCTGTGTCTCATCCATGATAACAGAAACACGAAGGGGCTGGAAACCACAAGGAACCAAAGAAAAACAAACTTTCTGCGCAGATGGGCAAAAAGATCTTAAACAAAGAAAACCAGAAACCAAGAGCTTAGAAAGTCTAAACACCACTAAGTGGCCAGAAGAAATTGTTCAGCTCACAAGAGCAGAACAAAAAAAAATGAAACAAAGAGTATCTTAATGCTCTGGATACCATGTTAACTCATTAGAAGACGAAAAACATATATTTCAATATGAAACACCAGGATACATTAGTTTATATACAACCAGAGAAAATCTATGTTAGGAAACTAAATAAAATCCTTGATCTTTGTCAATCCCTATTAATTAGCATTTAGGCTGTCAATCCCTCAATCCCTCTAATTCTGTCAAATCCCTACTAATTAGTCTGTACAGCTGTAACAGGTCATTTTGTCGTACTACGGCGTTCATATCATTCTCTTTTTCTTTGTTTGTTCCTTATATAAATCCACTCCGGGCATAGGGCGGACATGTTACTACTAGTATAACATAGTACAAGATAGCTGATCTTCCTTTTTGGAAATGGGAACCTCAGAATCATCTAGTTTTACTACTCTTTGGCACTTTCTAAACACTAAACATGATAAGGAATAGTGAATTTAACAAATCCCTTTTACAAACCAAGACAAAGCTTGTTTGATTGTTTGAATTTAACAATTTCAATCCCTGTTACTTTAGCCAAATCTACAAGATACAAAGAGATGTAGTGCAATATGCGATTCAGCAAAATATTCTACATTTTAATCATCAAGATTGAAATCAGTCCTGTTGCACTATAGTGAGATGGGGCTACATGAAGAAGCATGAGTCCTTATAGGCACCTCCTCAATTTATATATTATTTCACATCAAGATCGTCTCAATCTAGAATACACAAGGTGTTCAGTTTTATTTAGTCAATACTTCAAACAATGACTAATTATTACTTGTTATATATTATTATCAAATCAAACAATCATAAGAATGAAATACGTGAGCCATGAACCTAATGGCATGGCACAGAGGCAGGAACTAGCCACTGATCTGGGTTCATGGCTATTGCCAGCAAAAGCTATCCCCTTGGGAGTGCCTAGCCATGCAACCTGCAGCAGTAACCGAAATACCAGTAATGAAGAACTGTTGAAGATAGGATGTTGATAACCCTGCCAATGGGCAAGCCTGATTCAAATTTCATCCTCACCATCTGAAAGCAAAAAATCTTGTATTTGCTCCCTAAATACAGGATTGGAAAAAAAGAAAGTTAAAAACTTTCAAGAGGTAGTATGATACTTACTACTTCATAAGACCGCAATATATAATTATATAAATAATTTGCATATGCACCTACTACAGAAATTTTATGATTTTGGGAAAATGCAAGGAAAAGTTTTTGCACTAGAAAATTAAAAAAAAAAAAAAATTGCGGACACACTGGATACATAAATGTGAAAATTAGTTGAAGGTGATGTGTGATAATCTGAAACTTGTATCATGGTTATGCACATATGACAATATAATTTCTCACCTTAGCAAACGGAAATCCCCTTGATCACCACGCTTCGCTCTGGCAATTAATGGTTGGGGTAGCAGGGAGAGAAATTGCTCCATTAATGAGGGGTCTTTAGGAAGTATCTGAAACTGGCAACTTGAACAACAAGCCGCAGCAAAATTATTTGATATTTGGTCACTTTCAAGATTGCTCAAACTTGACAAGAAGTTTGATTTATTGAGTGGAGTATTACAAATTGGACAAAATGACTCTGAAGAGATTGATCCATTGGGGTTGAGACTTTGTCTCTTCAGACGTTTACGAGTGGCCGAAGGAATATTAGAGTCATGGATGTCTGGAATCCTGTTGAAGTGAAATGGAGTGAGCTTTCCAGCTGTTCGTACAATGGTGCACTCTCGAGAAGGATTTTCTTCCTGATAAAGAGCATTTAATCAGAGACTTCCTAATCATAGTTATATAAGTCGCCATACTTTACAAGTCTAACAACCATATACCAATACAATTTTATTCAAGTAAAATAAGATCTCGGATAATGTAAAGCATAAACAGGTCTCGATTATTTCTCCTTTGTTGGATGGCACTCTGCCTATCCACAAGCCCTCCCAGGGAGAAGACAACCGCAAGAATTTTAAGCAAAGAAAATGCCCCCAATAGACTGTGAAACTTGTAATAAAACAAGAAAGAATGTTAAACCTCCAATGAATTTTACCTGCAATACTTTGACAAATGATGACACCAGACCATTGATGCTGGAGCATGGACCATTAATCAACTCTACAATCTCGAGACTGTGCTGCCAAGACAAGTTCAGGCCAGTCATTCAGTTAGAGAATTAATAATTAGTGATGAATATATCAAATCTGCAGTTCAACAATATTATACAATTAGCATGTATTCGAGAAAAAAAGTATATTATGATTAAAACAGGACATTCAACTAAAAGCAAATTGCAAAATCTGTTAATGCACGAAAGATATTCAAACATGAAATGAAAGTTAAAGGAGAGGTTCAATACCCATCAAGGCTACAAAGGGTGTTGAGCTCTTGTGCAGGACAATCACGAAGTGGGAGCACCACAGGGATTTCCCATCTTGAATCTACGTACTGTATGTCTGCAGATAAAGAATAGCCCTGACCCTAAAAAGACCAAAGTGATCAAATCATATAGGTACTGAATAATGATGTGAAGTTAACCAAGAAGTTATGCATAAATATTAGATACTAGTGCTTCCTGGTATGCCTATTTCACCCCGTGGAGTAACCTTAGTGAAATATCTTACTGTGATTGATGAGCTAGGACTAAAAGCACAAAACCTTCAAATTCCACTTAACATGTTAGACATTGCTCCAAATGAAAGCAACTCCTTTAGTCTGCCAAGCAATTTGCAGTTCAGATTCTATACCTCAACATCTTATCAATTGAAGAGATTGACCTAGCAACCTCGAAACACTTTCAGACACTAGACAACCATTCAGAAGAGCTAAATACCAACAGCTATGCTTTCCTATAGACATCTTCACCATAGAAACTAGAAAACCGAAGTAGCATTTCCAATAAAAGGTGAAGCAAAAACACACCTTAACTGTGGCAGAAATAACATGGCAAGCAATCCTTGATGTGCAAGTTCCAAGCACAATTCTAGTATACCCATTTTCAGAAGCAACCTACAATAGAAACATTGATTAATTTCCACTTCCTTTGCCATATATTCACAGTTCAAAAATAAAATTTAGAGCCAAACCTTTTGCAAGGCCGACATCCGTAAATGCACGAGAAGATCTTCTTTCCCTGTAACATCACTAACACCATCTACTAACTTCTTCAACCTCTCCTTCCCTTCAATACTATCCGAAGAGAAAATATTCTCAATCGGAACAACATACAACTCCTTTTCCGGTGGGGATAAATTCAACACAATCGATCTTATATCCTCAATTGCCTTCTCAATTTCTATAGAAGTAAATGAATGAACGGAACTTTCATCAATAAATGCAACTCCAACACCAAAAACTGCCAATGACTTATCTTTACTTGCATCATAATTATTCTGTGCTCTACATTGCATCTCATGCACAAATTGCAAACCCACCCTAAGATTAACAAAACAACAATCAACTAACATTCATAGAAAAAAGAAAGGTCCCAAATTCTTAATACAATTAAAAAGAAAAGAAAGAAAAACAGAGAGAAACCTGGAAGAAGGACCACCAGAAAAGGCGACAAGAACTTTATCAGAAGGAGTAATCAAGGCGTTATAACTAACAGCCTGCTTGAACTTTCCGTAGAGATTGGTCTTAAAGCAATCTTTACAAAATCTGGCGTCGTCCCCGGCGATGCCGCAGCAAACGGGCTCGTTGGACTTACACTTTACGCATAGATTTTTGTGAGCGGCGGCGCTTCCGTTATTTCTCGTCGTTGGTTGTCGTTGTTCTTCGTCGTACTCTTTGTAGCAACCGGACGAATTGCACGTCGCCGAATTGCACGCCATTCAGTTCTGCCCTGTTTTCGTCTGTTACCGTATCTTTGTCCTTAGATTGTAGGGTTTAAGGACTTGGCTGAGTTTTAAGTTTAAACTTTAGGGTCGAGTTAAACAAAAGCAAAAAGAAACTTCTATTTTTTGCACTTTTAACTGGCTCTAATTACGGAATTACCCTTCGTGAAAACTGAAAATTAAAAAGTAGACAAAATTTTTTTTCTAACACTACACTTAGCCCTCGCTATTCTGCCACTTTCGCTACTTTAACGAAAACTATCGCGTCTCTGTTCTGGGGGGACGTCTGCAAACTTTGTCGCCGGCCATCGCTTTGCTAAGGTACCGGAAAGGAAAACAACCCTTTTTCTTTTTTCACTCTTTTATGTATGAATTTTATAATGATTTTTGGGGGTTTTTTTTTTTCTATGCTTCAAGTTTGAGTGTTTGTTTATAAATCGTTTTTCGAGAATCAGTCCGAAAAGAACACAACCAAAAAACGACAATTAACTCTTTAATCCCCTCCGCGATTTGGAGACCTTTTTTTTTTAAAAGTTTCTTTGGGTCCTGACTAAGTGGCTTTTTCATCTTTTGCGTCTTTGTTTCTCTTTGTTTATAGCGTTCATTCTCATTTGTATGAATTTATGTTTCAAATGTTGAGCCTCAGCATTACATTTTACCGATTATATTGATTTATTAACAAATTAGAAATCTTTATGTAGAAAATTATGCTAACATTACTTCAAGGGAAAAAAAAAGGAGGTATATTTGGCTATTTTTAAATTATCTTTTTGCATAAAGCTGCTTTTTTTTTTTTTTGGACTGGTAGCTTTGTACAAACTAAAACTAAAACAAATTTTGGGCATTAAACTATAGGAAACCACATTTTAACATGGCCAATGATGAATAATTCTTGAAACTGAATGGGTCTTAAATGTCTCATTTTTCCCCTTTTTGATCAAAAGTAAATAGACTGAGGATGGGATTACCAAATGCAAGTGGAGACTTGTCGACAGAAGTGGAGGTAGATGCTTTCAGGTGCCTATTTCCTCTTCGTTTTTATGAAAAACATCTTTCGGAATCTATACGCCCTGATGCTCGGCCACTTGGAAGAGCGAGAGATACCACTATTGCCCTTGGTTAGTAAGGAAAAGAAAATTCTTCTTTTGACTTGTCTGTGCCGTGATTCGTTCTTATACTTAAATCTGAATCCTTTTAATTTCTAGGGGCTGTTGCATCCGCTAATGGTTCAGCTCTTGCAAAGATTGGTTCAACTGTAAGTTTCTTTTGATACATACACTTTTACATTGGTCAGCAATTAAAGCCTTGATAATTAACTTGCTCCTTGCATTGCTTAGACAATGTTGGCTGCTATCAAAATGGAGGTCATGACCCCTTCACCGGAAACACCAGATGAGGGTTGTATAGGTTAGTTGCTGTAAGCTTGCTTTCCTATCTCTGTTTCTCCCTGTTAGAACATAGCTCTTCTCTTTTCCCTTTATTTTAATGTTTCTTTCTCTCAATTGCAGCTATTGATTTCCACATGCCTCCAATTTGTTCTCCAATCGTTAGGCCTGGCAGACCGGCAGAGGCAGCACCAGTTGTTTCAAAGCAGTTATCTGACACTATTTTAAGGCATGACTGTCTCTTTCCATGATTTTTTATTGCTGCTGAGACCCATCGACTGAAGTCTGTTTAATCTAGATATGCTTGTCATATTTGTTGTGATTTAAAAAATTATCTTGAATGAAGAGGCTGTGGTTTATTTTTCCTCTTTTCGCTGATTCAGTTCTTATTTTCACCTTCAAATCCTTGTGAAATATTATCGTTTGATGCGGTTAAATGGGCATTTCAGCCCTGAATATACTTATAGTTCTCCTTTGTGTTGCTTTCTACTTGCCAGGGCACACTGCTCACTTATTTAAGTTGTTGATGGTTTCATCTCTTGTTATGCTCCATCTCTTATCAACAACTCCTCATGCATGTAATGTTCAATATATATATTCTCTAACAACTCCTCATGCATGTAATTTCAGTTCAGGCATGATCAATCTGAAGGAACTGTCCTTGGTTAGTGGCAAAGCCGCTTGGATGGCATATTTGGTAGGTATTTGGTTAAATTGTCTTAATTATCCATCTTAGGACTTTAAGATGTTTTAAGAGTTCAGTCACTACTCACTAGCAATCTGGTTTTAAAACTAGTTACTGTGGAAATTCAAACAGCATATAGTGCCTCTGTTTTCTTTGAACAGAAAAAGTGATGTAGTCTTTTGCTGTTGCAGGACATATACTGCTTGGATGCTGATGGTTCTCTTTTTGATGCTGCATTACTCTCAGCTGTTGCTGCCTTTTCTCATTGTAAGAATAGCACAGTTTTCCATCAAATGTTTAAATAGCAACCCATTAATAGCTTTATAAAATGCTTACCCTGGTGAAAAATAAGGAAAAGAAAGTATGCCCTTGTGAAAGGCCTTTAATTTTTTAATTGCAAAAGTTATTTATCACCTGTGAAATTTTTCCAAGGTAAATCAAGATGAAACTGGCATCAACCTTTATTTATCAAGTATGAGTGGTTTTGGCTGATACAGATTGCTCCTACTCTGCCTGTTCTTCGAAAGAATTATGTGATAAACTACTATAAGCTATATCCACTAGGTGCTTCAGCATTAATCCCCAAAAAGTTGCTTAAATTGGTTTCAGGTTGACATTTGGGTTATCATGCAATGGTTTTAATAGTGTGTTCGAGGATCTTGTGTTCTTTAGATATGATCTCTTTCTAGAGTTGTGGAAGAGGAAAGGCTGTTTAAAATTTATACATCAGATGCATTGCAAATGAATTCATTTTGTAGCAGAAAATGATTTTGCTGGCTTCTGAAAGGAATATTTTGCAGATGTGGCTTTTGGCCTGTATTCTATTATAATGCCTGTCATCTAAGAGAACTCTTATCTGTGATATACATTATCTTTATGATTAATTCGTGTACTAAAGCATTTTCTATATTTATCTACCTTTGTCTTTCTGTATAGACAAACAGGGAGGCTTGATTAATGTTTATATTGAGTTGGTCGCAATCTTTGATTTTTGCATTTTTAAGCCATTTTAAATCAAAACTCTGTGTATCCATACTCATCTCCAGAATCTAGGTCATGCTTACTTGCAATTTGTCTTCATATGAGTATCCTGGATCATTGAGTAACTGTCTGTAAACCATGCTACAAAAATGGGTGATTAATACTTCAGGGGTCAGGGTTTAAACTATGAAGCAAGGTCAACTATCTGCAAGGCCTGCAATGATATCCGATTTGCAGCTAAACTGTCAACATATTGATTTGTTTATATTTCTTTGTTTTTTTTAGTATTTATCTATAGCAAGGCATATTCTATATTCAATTTGGACTGTGATGTACTTTTGATTTGTCTCCAGAACTTATAAATATTTTATTGTGTAATTTTATGGAAATTTTCTTTCTTACAGTGGAAATCCCAGTAGTATCTCTAAATGATGATGGGAAAGTAGTTCTTCTGTCTGAGGAACAAGAAGGAATGTCAGAAAGGGAACCAGTCAATAAGGATAAGAGAAAGCTTATACTGAGCAGCATTCCATTCTCATTGACATGTATACTTCACAAGAATTATATTCTGGCAGATCCTACTGCAGAGGAAGAATCTATTATGGAAACTCTTGTAACTGTAGTTTTAGATTCATCTAGCCAACTTGTGTCACTCTACAAACCAGGTGGACCAGTTCTGGCATATACGACAGTTGTCCAGGTCAGTTCCATTTTGACTCTTTGGCGCTACAATTTATTTTAATGCAAAGTATTTGACAATGTTTTATCAGAACAATCATTTAGTTTGTGGTCTTATCAATGGATATTTTTAAGTATAATGTTAGAAGCTGCATGTGGACTATAATACTAGACCTGAAGGCAATTTCTTTATATAGAAGAAAATAGTGCGTATTTATGCCAGTTGATATGCCCATATGCTTGTAAGAAAGTTTGACTTTTTGGTGTATATCAAGCCCTTGCGAAGCGATTCGCATAATTATAATAATGAATTACAATTTGTTGTTCTGAAGCATTTTCAGTAAGGTTTGCGTCTGCTATACAGACTGCCCTATTGAAATTCTAATGAATTTGTGGGCTAAAAGAGGATATGGAAATTGCTTCTTTGGTTGCAGGATTGCATTGCATTAACTCGGCAGAGAGTGAAGGAACTTCAGAAGATTCTAGAGGAAGCCATTTCTGGTATGGAGGTTGACTAATCTCTTTGACTCATTTGAGGGGTTTCTCAATCAATTTGTGCAGTTAATGGTAGTAATTTTTCTTTTTAAATTATCATTGTTCATTCTTTTGTGTTTGTTTAGTGACATTAGCTTGTTCAGGCCAGATTTTGGGAAGTTAATGTAATGAACCAATCGTAATACGTAAGTGGCAAATTTTGTTTATTGATTTTTGATATGAGCTGGTTGATATTCTTTCTGAGAGTGATATAACATGGCTGTTGTGGACTTGATGCTCTGGTAAATTTAGTGCTTTGAAAGAGGACACATTGTCGCTTCTCGTCCACTTTGGACTTATCATCTTACAAGCTTTGGTCTTCTGGTATTCAGTAACAATAGAGTGGACACTATGTGGCTTAAGGTAGACCACATTTGCAAACATTCAATGAATAATGTCATTAGTTTATTGAGTGTCCTTTAGGGTAAGTCCAAAGTGATTGGCTTGGCTTTAGTTGTTCCTGAGTAGTTCAACAGAGCCAATTTCATTGATTGCTGATTGCACCCATTCCAGTCCAGCCTCAGTTTTCTTCATCCCTCTGAACTCTCAAGTCATACCTTATCGCCTAAAAGGAAATTAATGGAGAAGATAACCTAAATGCAGCTTGCTGTAATGGCCCAAAACTGTCTTCACTCAAACTTGTTTGCCTGAGAACTTAGTATCTTTTTCTTACTGGGTTTTCTGAAATGGTTTACAGATAAAAAAAAATAATCTAATTTGCCTGTAGAATTAACTGTCACATTAGTTTTCGACTATTACATGTAAATTTAGGATATTTTTTTTGAATAGAAGTACCATTACCATTGCTCCAGAGGCTTTGGGTTGATGCTTGAGGAAAAACTTAGATATTGATGTAAAATACTTAGTTAATTGAAATGGGTATCTAATGCAAGGTAAAAAGTTAGTTGGAAGTGTGGCTTGTTTGAAGCCATGAATATATCTGGTGAAAACAACCATAGGAAACACTACAGAGTCGTAAGTTGTCAGTACCTGACTTCACCTCTTCCGGAGCTCTGAGCTCTGTTTGCCCTACTTGTCGCAGCCGTGGGGTGGGGCTATTTTCCCTTGTCACATTCCGGCCTTATAATGCAAAATTTTTTGGGTTAACTAAGGTATCCCCAGATTTTAATGGACTGACACTAATCTTTTTCGCTCAGGAAGTGTAACATGTATAAATGCGTTTCATGGGAATTGAACTTGCATTCTTTACCATTATCAGAATAGAAACCGTTTAAGAGTTCGACTAATCATTTTTTTGATTTATAATGCAAAATTTGCCTTCAATGTTTCATTGATTTTACTTTTTCCCTTTTATGGCACATGTTTATGCCAGAATAAGCTCATTTGTGATGGCATTAACAGCTTCTCTTAATTAAAATTTAAAATATTGTGTTGTTAAACTGAAACATAAAACTTGTTTAGGATGTTGCTAAATGTTAAGCTATAAAGGGTTTCTCATATTTTTCTTTCATTTTCTGTTTCATTATAATTAAGGCATTGATTGGATGGGGACCAAAATTATTCCAACAAAGGTAGTAAATTATTGAATGAACATCCTCGTTTAAACTGTAAACTTTTTGCATCTTTGCTTTGAATTGAATATCCTCGTTAAAACAAGTACAGAAAAAGACAAGTAGGTATCTGTCAACTTAGCAAAAAGCTATCAGGGCCCATTAACATCACACAAAATGAAAATATCAGTCGTTTTTCACTGGGAAACCACAAGCTCACCTAAGAAAATCTTTTACAAAACTTTGAAACACAAAAGATTGTAACACAAAAGAATGAAAGATTGTTGAGTAGGAAAGAGAGTGAGAAAAATGAAAAAAAAAAAAAAAATCTTGTCAATATCTGATATCTGCTTCTTTATCCACACTCTTCCCTCTCAGCTTTCCTTATAGCACTTTTCGAAATCCAACTCAACCAATCAGAATTCAGGAAACTCCATCACCCAAGCCCCAATAGATAGATAAGTTAACTCAAAATAAGTCCCCATTTTCCCTTCGAATTAAACCTCAGAACAAACTCAGCCTCACAAAGATAGCTCAAATTGGAACCCCTCATGAAAACCCATTTGCCACGTGTTTCTTTTTCCCACCACTAACCATAAAAACTAACTGTATATTTCCATGAGTCTGAAAATTCCACTGTCCACATAAAAAATATAAAAACAGCAGAGCTTTCAGAATCCAGAAGAGAAAGAAGAAGGTGGAGGAGGAGGAGGTGGAGAAGCAAAACCAGCAAAACCCAAATCCCAAATACAGATTAAGGGAGAGAAGCAGGGATATTTTTTTTTTTTTACTCGAGTAATCTCTTCTTCTTTTCTCCTTGTAAAAACAGAGTGCTCTGTTTTGGTTGATACAGAGTATCTCCAACTATGGCTTCTTTAGTTTCTTCACCATTCACTTTGCCTTCTTCCAAGGCTGACCAACTCTCTTCTTTTTCAAAAAAACACTTCTTCCTTCACTCATTTCTTCCCAAGAAAATCAATGGCCAACCCAACTCAAAATCTTCCTTGAGAGTAAAAGCAATTGGCAATGGCCTTTTCACTCAAACAACACCAGAAGTTCGTAGAATTGTGCCAGAAAAGAAAGGAAACCTCCCCACTGTCAAAATTGTATATGTTGTCCTTGAAGCTCAATACCAGTCTTCCCTTTCAAGTGCTGTCCAGTCCTTGAACCAAACTTCCAACTTTGCTTCATTTGAAGTTGTTGGTTACTTGGTTGAGGAGCTTAGAGATGAAAATACTTACAAAACCTTCTGTAAAGATCTTGAAGACGCAAATATCTTTATTGGGTCCTTGATCTTTGTTGAGGAGCTTGCATTGAAAGTAAAGGCTGCAGTGGAGAAAGAAAGGGACAGGCTTGATGCAGTTTTGGTGTTCCCTTCAATGCCTGAAGTAATGAGGCTAAACAAGTTGGGTTCGTTTAGTATGTCACAGCTTGGTCAATCAAAGAGTCCATTTTTCCAGTTATTCAAGAGAAAGAAGCAAGGAGCAGGATTTGCTGACAGTATGTTGAAGCTTGTAAGGACATTGCCTAAGGTTTTGAAATACTTGCCTAGTGATAAGGCACAAGATGCTAGGCTTTACATATTGAGTCTCCAGTTTTGGCTTGGTGGTTCACCTGATAATCTTCAGAATTTCGTGAAGATGATATCTGGCTCTTATGTGCCTGCACTCAAAGGGACAAAGATTGACTATTCAGATCCAGTTTTGTTCTTGGATAGTGGAATTTGGCACCCATTGGCTCCTAGTATGTATGATGATGTGAAGGAGTACTTGAATTGGTATGGTACTAGGAGAGATGTTAATGAGAAGGTCAGGGGGCCTAATGCACCAGTGATTGGTTTAGTTTTGCAAAGGAGTCATATTGTTACTGGTGATGAGAGCCACTATGTAGCTGTGATCATGGAGTTGGAGGCTAGAGGCGCAAAAGTGATACCAATCTTTGCTGGAGGCCTTGATTTCTCTGGACCAGTTGAGAAATACTTCATAGATCCTATTACCAAGAAGCCTATGGTGAACTCCGTGGTGTCATTGACCGGCTTTGCTCTCGTCGGAGGACCTGCTAGGCAAGATCACCCAAGGGCTGTTGAGGCACTGATGAAGCTGGATGTTCCTTACATTGTTGCACTGCCTTTGGTGTTTCAAACAACGGAGGAGTGGCTAAACAGTACTTTGGGACTACATCCTATTCAAGTAGCTCTGCAAGTTGCCCTCCCAGAGCTGGATGGAGGCATGGAGCCTATCGTTTTTGCTGGTCGTGACCCTAGAACAGGCAAGTGAAGTTACCCTCTTTAGTATTATTCATATTTAAGGATTGATTTGGTGCGTAAAGTTTTTGTTGGTATTATGGTGATACATTTAGATGTAGATAAGGACTTTCTCCATGTTTTAGAATTAAGACAAGTGCATAGACTTTGATATTTAATTATTGTCTTTATCAGCTATGATGTTTATATACCAGTTGATGCCAGTTGATGTCGTATTGTTTGTTGCTTATTTACGTTGTTTCCATCGCATACTCCACTTATAGTTGTTTTCTGTCTCATACATGGGCTTCGGGATCAAGTTAATATTGCTTTCAAAGTTAAGTAAAATCTTGTTTAATTTGCAGGGAAATCACATGCTCTACACAAGAGAGTGGAGCAGCTCTGCACCCGAGCAATCAAGTGGGCTGAACTGAAAAGGAAAACAAAGGTACTTGCTTTTAAGCTATAGAACTTTGCAATCTATACACATTATATGGCTTCTATTGTTTTCGAATAGTGCATAGATAAAAGTAATTAATCAAAAGGTTTAATTAACTACTAAATCTGTTGAGTCGAGCATATATGTGCAATGACAAATGATGACTATGTAAACAATGTAAGATACTACCACAGTACCACTTAATAGTTAATCTCTGAGTCAATTTGTTGGAACTTTTTGTCACAATTATCTAATGTAACCTTTGATAAACTATGTTTGCATATACAATCTTAAATTATTGATTAATCATGAGTACCATGTCATGGATTACTTGTTTAGAATATGGGTTTGATGTTGACAAAATAACAGCAATGATTGAAACTAAAATGTCCTTTCTTTTTTTCACATTATATGATACAAAATTTAATAATTCTTGAGAGTTGAGAATATGATGTACATTTGTTTGATGGGCCTTCTAGAGCTGATTGTTGCTGCTGGTTTCCTTATTATTCTGTTGAGCAACTATGCGCTCTGATCAAGAGTTGCTGACAATAAGTATATAATCTATGCAGACTGAGAAGAAGTTGGCCATTACAGTCTTCAGCTTCCCTCCTGACAAAGGAAACGTTGGCACAGCTGCCTACCTTAATGTTTTTGCCTCCATCTATTCAGTTCTTAAAGACCTTCAGAAAGATGGATACAATGTTGAAGGTCTCCCTGAGACTGCTGAAGCTTTAATCGAAGATGTAATTCATGACAAGGAGGCACAATTTAACAGCCCTAATCTGAGCGTTGCTTATAAAATGAGTGTCCGTGAATACCAAAGCCTTACTCCCTATGCCACTGCTTTGGAGGAAAACTGGGGTAAACCTCCTGGAAATTTGAATTCGGATGGAGAGAACCTTTTGGTATATGGAAAGCAGTATGGTAATATCTTCATTGGAGTCCAGCCTACATTTGGTTATGAGGGTGATCCTATGAGGCTGCTATTCTCCAAATCAGCTAGCCCACATCATGGCTTTGCAGCTTACTACTCCTTTGTTGAGAAAATTTTCAAAGCTGATGCTGTTCTTCATTTTGGTACTCATGGATCACTTGAATTTATGCCTGGAAAACAGGTGGGAATGAGTGATGCTTGTTTCCCTGATAGTCTTATCGGGAATATTCCCAATGTTTACTATTATGCTGCTAATAACCCATCTGAAGCCACCATAGCTAAGCGCCGGAGTTATGCCAATACTATTAGCTACCTGACTCCTCCAGCTGAAAATGCCGGGCTTTACAAGGGACTCAAGCAATTGAGTGAACTCATCTCCTCATACCAGTCCCTTAAAGACTCAGGTCGTGGGCAACAAATAGTCAGTTCAATTATCAGCACAGCTAGACAATGCAATCTTGACAAGGATGTAGAGCTTCCTGAGGAGGGAGAGGAAATATCGCAAAAAGAACGGGATCTTGTCGTTGGAAAAGTATATTCCAAGATCATGGAGATCGAGTCCCGCCTTTTGCCATGTGGACTTCATGTCATTGGTGAGCCTCCATCTGCCATGGAAGCAGTTGCAACATTGGTCAACATTGCTGCACTGGACCGTCCTGAAGATGGAATTTCATCGCTGCCAGCTATATTAGCTGCAACTGTTGGAAGAAACATGGAGGATGTTTACAGAGGAAGTGACAAAGGAATCTTGAAGGATGTAGAGCTTCTGCGGCAAATTACTGAGGCCTCACGTGGGGCAATTTCTGCCTTTGTGGAGCGAACAACCAACAGTAAAGGTCAAGTCGTTGATGTGGCTGACAAGTTGACCTCCATTCTTGGGTTTGGTATCAATGAACCATGGATCCAGTACTTGTCAAACACAAAATTTTACCGTGCAGATAGAGAGAAGCTTAGAGTTTTGTTTGAGTTCCTAGGGGAGTGTTTGAAGCTGGTTGTTGCTGATAATGAGTTGGGTGGTTTGAAACAGGCATTAGAGGGGAAATATGTTGAACCTGGGCCAGGTGGTGATCCAATTAGAAACCCGAAAGTGTTGCCTACAGGAAAGAACATCCATGCTTTGGATCCACAAGCTATTCCAACAACAGCTGCAATGCAGAGTGCAAAGGTTGTGGTAGACAGATTAATTGAAAGACAGAAGATTGATAATGGGGGAAAGTATCCAGAGACCGTTGCACTAGTGTTATGGGGAACAGATAATATTAAAACTTATGGTGAGTCACTGGCTCAGGTCTTGTGGATGATTGGAGTAAATCCAGTGGCTGATACATTAGGTAGAGTCAACAGGGTGGAACCAGTTAGTCTTGAAGAGCTTGGCAGGCCCAGGATTGATGTTGTTGTTAATTGCTCTGGAGTTTTCAGAGACCTATTCATAAATCAGGTATTGATCCTGCATGATTATAATCATTACAAATATATTGCATGTTAATTCATTCACAGAGATCACATTTTCTAACCAAGTCAAAGTAATCTTCTAAAGAAAGCTTAAAGCTTGTAAAACCATTGTTGCAGCAGAACTGATGTTTTAAACTAGTGGCATGTCATATTATTTTGGCATCTTACATTTAAGCTGCATTCTGTATTTGGTCAGTCTTTTGTATCTTTTCGTGTTCTTATTACTTATTTTTGTTGGCAGATGAACCTCCTCGACCGAGCTATAAAGATGGTAGCTGAATTAGATGAACCACTTGAACAAAACTATGTGAGGAAGCATGCATTAGAGCAAGCCAAAGAGTTGGGGATTGACGTCAGAGAAGCAGCAACACGAGTCTTCTCCAATGCCTCTGGATCCTACTCCTCCAATGTCAACCTTGCTGTTGAGAACTCCTCATGGAATGATGAGAAGCAGCTCCAAGATATGTACTTGAGCCGCAAATCATTTGCTTTTGACTCCGATGCCCCTGGTGCAGGCATGACTGAGAAAAGGAAAGTCTTTGAGATGGCTCTCAGCACTGCAGATGCCACATTCCAAAATCTTGATTCATCAGAAATTTCACTCACTGATGTGAGTCATTACTTTGACTCTGATCCAACAAATCTAGTACAGAACCTACGGAAGGATGGAAAGAAGCCTAGTGCATACATTGCAGACACTACCACAGCTAATGCTCAGGTGTGCACCATGACAATTTTCCTCTTAATTGCAAATGGCATATATTATTCCTATCTGAAACTCTAATTACCATGAATACATGCTCACCCTATTTCAACTTTGCTATAATTTGCAGGTTCGTACTCTTTCTGAAACTGTGCGTCTAGATGCACGAACCAAGTTGTTGAACCCCAAGTGGTACGAAGGAATGATGTCCAGTGGCTATGAAGGAGTACGAGAAATTGAGAAGCGCCTTACTAACACTGTAGGGTGGAGTGCAACTTCTGGACAAGTGGATAACTGGGTGTACGAAGAGGCTAATTCAACATTCATTCAAGATGAGAATATGTTGAACAGGCTCATGAGCACTAATCCGAACTCATTCAGGAAGTTGGTGCAAACATTCCTGGAAGCAAATGGACGTGGCTATTGGGAAACTTCACAGGAGAATATTGAGAGGTTGAGGCAGTTGTACTCAGAAGTTGAAGACAAGATTGAAGGCATTGATCGATGAACCATAAAGAACTAGGTTGTAAAACTCTGCAAATATTTTCTTCACACTGATGATTTTTTACTTGAGCCCTTCCCACTTGGATGAGCTGAAACAATTGTCAAGAACTTATGGAATGTCAATTTGTTCATAAAGAAAGAAAAACTTTTGCTCTGTGATTTTTTGTCTATTTCTGAGAATTCCTCTATTTGCTTTTCGCCATTTCATTCATCTTATACGTAATTACACATAATTCATTGATATAGTCTTCGAACTTTGAAGCTTTGTTGTTTGTTAATTGGCAAGCAAAGTCCTATGCCTAAAGAATGGCTAGAATCTTAATTTGGGGCTTAACCTTTGTAAGGGCCCAACTTTCTAAAAATGTATTTAAGGGCCTAATGTTCTTGAATAGGCTCAATTAGGGCATGATGCCTACAAACAAAGCCATGAAAACTAATCTAACAGTTAGAAATTTATGTTGTATGGTATTTTTTTTTTTTTGCTACATGTGAACATGAAATTAAATGATAGGCTACATAAAGGGAGGCAGCCTTCTCCCATCCCTAAATCCACCCGTCCGTCCCAAGATTTGAACCCTTGGAGACATGTTATTTGGCGCTTGATAACATCTCAAGACATCAGACCCTTAATTGACCTTTAAATGACCTTTTGAAAAGGTTGGACCCATATTTGAGATTTTCGGCAAAAGTTAAGCTTCTTAATTTAGATTTCAACCCCTAAAGAATCTCCTTACTAATTTTCGCTTCAATCAACTTCCCAGATGTCGAAACAACGAAAAAGAATGAATTATTCTCATTATTTCATTTCATTTCTATTTATTTTAAAACAAAAAATAACCAATATGTCACTACAAGAAACAACCAGCTTTATCACAAACAATTTTAGATTAAACATTTCTGTTACAAAATAGCAACAGAATTTGCAACATAAATGCATATCTCGTTTCAAACTTGTTGCTAAATTTAGGAATGAAAAATCTCATTCCAAAAACCAAATCACCTTTTCTTGCCATTACAAAGGACAGGAGGCAGGAAAGGAAAGACCATTGCAAATCCTGTCCCTTTTTTGGCACGGGATTTACAACGAATTTTAAAATATCTGTTGCAAATCCCATTACAGATTTAATTAAAAATTCCATTTTGTGTGAAAAATCCACAATTCATGAGTACTGAAAAAAAACTCAATCTAAAGGCTTGAATTGTCAAAACTCAAAAGCCAAAATGGCAGGGAGTCATGACATATTATGGCTTCATTTGGTAAAAGATAACTTATTGGTCAGTGGAGATAAAATATGCTTAAAGTCATTGCATGCAATGTTGTAAAACCCGGTCCAAAACCTGGTGGGGGTGCTGGGTCACGAGTTAACTGGGTTAGCCGGATCAACCGCCGGGTTATAATAAATTATTTTTTAATTTAAAATATTAGTTTCCTATAAGATAAATATTAAATATAGTAAATATATAACCTATAAAAGAGTTTGGTGTAATGGCAAAGGTACATATTTTTTCAAACTAGAGGTAATGAGTTCAAAACCCATCACATCCAAAAGTTTTTCAATATTTTTTCAAATAAAAAACCGGTTCAACCGGTCCGGGTCCGGGTTAACCACCGGATTTTGACCGGGTGTTGACCGGGCCAACATACCCCCGGGTAGCACCCCTCTCCGGCCCGGAGATCCCACTGGGTCTCGGGCTAACCGGGTGACCCGGCCAGGCCGGGCCGGGTCTGACAACAATAACTACATGTTCTCCCCACCAGTGAACAAAAGCAGGTGCTTTTTTGATTTTGTGTGTCTACGTGGGACAAATGGCTGAGAAGACATTTTGCAGTTAAGGAAGCTGCTTCTGTTGGCAGGCCATTAAAAGGTCAAAATTCCAATCACTTGCACTGCCCACTCAACCAATAGCCTATGTCCTCTAGGCAAACTCCAAAAAAAATGACCTTATGTACGAGGAAAAAGGATAAGGTGAAATTCCAATATTAAGGGCATTCAAACCAAAGTTGTTAGTTTCGTACCAGATCATGTTTCGGTTTTCTTAAAAAAAATGGTACGTGTCGGTTTCGATGGTTTCGTCATATCGTTTCGGATTTTTCGGATTAGTATATATATAAAAAAAAAATATTAAGATTTATATAATATACAAATTAATCATATGATATATAGAATTATATATTTAACATTTAACATTTATAATAACACTTTCTAAGGTCTATTAAATTGTTAAAACTTAAAAAACAAAGTTTCATGGAAGGAGATGGTTAAATCTTTGAGTTGATTTAGAAAGAACAGTAAAATAATAGAAAAGTAGGGTAAATTAAGTATGCATGGTTTAATTCTTTTGTTTTTATTAGTTGAAAAGTCAAAAAAAAAACCTTAAATTTTAATATTATTTAATTATTAAAATGGCAAATTGAGTCTCTGAAAAAGTAAATTTAGGTTTCGGGCGAAATCCATGTTTTCGCCGAAACCGACCGAAAAGCACCGGTACCACCGAAACGGTCCGAAAACACCAAAATTTAAACCGGTACGAAACAAATAGTCTACCGGTACCGGTTATAAGGAAAATCGGCGCGTACCTGCCGAAAACCCCGGTACCGGTACGAAACTAACAACTTTGATTCAAACACTATGCATCAACAAAAATATTAGTTTCATCTCTTTCCATTGCCATAAATGCTTTAGCAATTTTAATGTTTAAGTTGGAATGAAAGACATTTTTATATAGATTACTAGTCACGGACCCGTGCTATGCTATGGATAGAATATGCAAAGAGGTTTATACTTTATAGAACATTTATAAATAGAAGGGAGTTTGATGATATTGTCATCAATGAGAGATAAAAAAAAATAGCATAATGTAAAAGTCAAAGAGGCTTAAATACCCATAAGCCATGGTGAGAGTAAAGTTATGGAAAAAATAAAATATTTTTTTGAAATTAGACGGAGGATTGGGCTTTCGTGATTTTGAAGTCTTTAATCTAGCACTTTTAGCAAAGCAATGTTGGAGGCTATTAAAGAATGACAGATCTCTTTGTTTTCGAGTCTTGAAAGCAAGGTATTTTGAGAATTCTTCATTTATGCAGGCTACTTTGGGATCAAACCCTTCTTTCGTGTGGCGTGGTCTAATTGCTGGCAGGGAGGTGTTAAACGAGGGGTGTAGATGGCGGATTGGATCGGGTACTAGTGTGAATCTATGGCGTGATAAATGACTTAATAATCCACCATTCTATAAGCCTCGTCCAAAGCCTGGGACTATATGTCAGAATAATATGGTATGTGTATTGTTTGATCAACCTAGCCATTGGGACATTGATTTAGTTCGGGAGTTATTTGTTGAAGAGGATGTCAGCCGAGTCTTGAGTATTCCTTTACACCTTCCATCGAGTTATGATGTGATGATCTGGAATAATGCCATGGATGGTTGTTATACAGTCAAGAGTGGGTATTTTGTTGCGAGGAAATTGCTTGGAAGAGCAGAAATTGATGTGAGTTTGCGATCAGCTAAATGGAAGCTTATTTGGGGGACGTTAGTTCTTCCCAAAGTGAAGTATTTTCTATGGTGTTTGGTGTCGGAATTTATACCTGCGAAATGTTTGCTGGTGAGGAAAGGGCTTAATATCTCTTTAAGTTGTGATGTTTGTACAGAGGAGGAGAATTCTATTTTTCATATATTCTTTGGGTGTCGTTTTAGCCAGCAGGTTTGGAGGTTATCTTGCCCATGGTTGCAGCAAAATCTTGATGAGTGGTGCTCAAGTGATGATTTTTGGGAAGCTTGTTTTATTAAGGCAGCTCAGTTAGGCTCTTTGGAGTTGGTTTGTGCTTGTACTTTGGCTAATATGGTATAATAGGAATCAGGCTCTCCATGAACATATATGTCGACGGTCGGAAGCTCTTTGTACATCGGCGGCTAGACTTGTTAGTGAGGTTGAACAATAGATGATTCGAGAGGAACATAGATCAATGTGTGGTGTGCCTCGAGTTAGATGGCAAAATCCAGCAATGGGGCGAGTAAAGCAGAATACAGATGCTGCTTTCACTACTCAAGGTAATGTAGTTGGATTGGGTGCTGCAATTCGAGATTCCCAGGGTCGAGTTATAGTGTGTGCTACAGGAAAAATAGATCTAGTCCCTGATGCCTTATATGCTGAAGTCTATGCTCTGCGTTTTAGCTTGATTTTGGCGTTAACGTATGGCATAACAGATTGTGAGGTTGAAAGCGACTCGAGTTTGGCTATTAAGGATATCCTTAAAGGATAAGACTCTTGTTGGGAGGGAAGCATTCTAATTAAGCAGATTTGTGAGCTGGTTTCCTGTTTAAATTTTTTTGTTTTTAATCATGTAAATAGAGCACTTAATCAATTTGCTCATGAGTTAGCCCATTTAGATTGTGAGATTGGTGCTAATCATGTTTGGAGTGGATTAAATCTACCCGTTTGTAACCCCGATTTATAATGATTAATGAAAAGTATTCTTTGTTCTAAAAAAAAATATTTTTTAGACATTAAATCATATCAAAACCCAAACCAAAGAAGAACTAAACAATGGAATATGTGAAGGATGAAAGAAAATGGAAATTGGGAATGAACATCGACGCCAGAGGCCAGAAGAGGGCCCTATACCGACCGAGTCCAATCAAAAGCCCAAGGAGAGCAAACATAGCCAAAAGCTCAAGGACACAAAGCACATGATATGGTTTAGTGAAAACAAAAAGTAGAGGCCTGGATCCGGTGGGGAGAAAAGAGAAAGAAATAAGAGAATAGAGAATAAGAGATGAGCAGCCAAAGAGTGCTTGCTATATGTCGGCACCCCAAATGAACAGTGAAAAAAATCATAATGGATAACTTTATTATTGTAGATAAGCATATAATAGTAGAAACAACTATCACAAAACAAACAATATATAAAGCTAATAGGAGGTGGATGGTGATGAACTTCCATCACGATCACTAGTTAGGATGATGCTAAAATGCTCAACTCTCATGTGCTTTTGTGATTTTGCGTGTCCGCATGGGACAAATGGCTGAGAAGTTATTTTGCAGCTAAGGAAGCTGCTTCCCGTTGGCAGGCCATTGAAAGGCCGAAATCAACCAAATGAAGCTTATGTCCTCTAGCCAAACTCCAAAAAAGTGCCTTATATATGGGGGGAAAAGGGGGAAAATAATAAAGTAAAATTCCAACAGTGACGACATTCAAACACTATGCATCAAAAAAAAATCAGTTCCACATCTCTTTCTGTTGCCATAAATGCTTTAACAGTTGTAATGTTTAAGTTGGAATGAAGAACATTTTTATAGAGATTACAAGCAATAGTAGAAACAACAATCACAAAACAAACAATATCGAGAGCTAATAGGAGATGGACATCGATGAACTTCCGTCATGACTAATAGTTTAGATGATGTTAA
The DNA here is from genome assembly GCA_001974805.1 of Corchorus capsularis. Taxonomy (NCBI): domain Eukaryota; kingdom Viridiplantae; phylum Streptophyta; class Magnoliopsida; order Malvales; family Malvaceae; genus Corchorus; species Corchorus capsularis. Next base: position 80,338 of record AWWV01011645.1, read on the forward strand.
AACGCCCAACTGCATCTTTCATTTTTCTCTCTTGTGTTCAGGTTCATCCATGTACTAAGTCTTACATATCCAATACATTTTGGTCTTATATCCTTTAATTTAGATCATTCATTTCTATTTATGCAGTTTAAGGTCATTTAGGTCATTTTCCAATACATTGTGGATACTCTGGCAATTAGTAGGATATTGGGACCAATTTTGCTCACTTAGTATGTCTCTTTACTTGATAGCATTTATTAAAAGTAAAAATTGAAAAAAGAAAAAGAAGAAGAAGAAGAAGATTTTTTTTATTATTAGTAAATTTATCATCTTAATGGTCTTTGTTTGGGCTCCTATTGAAATTCTACATTTGGATCTTTGTTGCTTTGGGTCATCTTTGTGTTTTACCTTATCCTTTCATTAATTGGGATTGGACCCAATTTGTTTCGGCCTCATAATTATTCTTGGACCTAATGTAACTTGAAGCCCAAAAAGCAGTTCAATAAATTTGGGTTTCATTTAAAGGAAATGCAAATGGATAATGAATAATAGTAATAATAAGATAGTAGCATGGCATTTATTTACAGAACAGTGCTAAATAAATACAAATTACATGCCCTCTATTACAAAAAGTAGACAAGCAGATTACAGGCTAAATAAAACCTAAGATGTGATCACTTGATTCCATTTTCCTTCTTTCTTCTCCATAATCAGCCAATTCCCTACAAAATAGATTCAAAGCACAAGTTAACCATTATCAGAGCTAAAATAGAGATTAAAGCACTAATCAATAAAGCTAAGAGAGTGCAACTTATCTTTTTTTGGACATGGGGGACCAAGCTTGGATGATCCCCCTCGCCACATCAGCAATTGCAGTACACCATGGGTGACAAAGCAGGGGGGATTTACAGCCATTAAATACAAGAAACAAAATAAAAGGAGGATTAGCAAGATGTTAATTGAAACTTGCCGACCAAGTTCAAGCATATTCAGAAGTTTATCTCAAGCAAAAATCCTGTGGGAAGCATGCTATGCAAACACAGTACAACCTCTATGTGGTAATACTAAGATCATACTTTGACCATTCTAACAGGGGAAGTCAGCAGCATAAAAGGCAAAGATCAAGAGATGCAGAAGACAAGTACACTGGAGTATAGAGAAGCAGTATAGTAGCAGATAAATACAGTGTCAAAGTGTGGCATTCACAGGCCTGCACATGCCATACACACATGAACATGCTGTTGGCACAAGTACAGAGCCACTGACCATGGTTCATGGTTCCACCTCAGGGAATACAAGTCACCAGAAAAACCACATGAGCAGTTACATGTCATCAGAAAGCCATGTGGACATTGACAGGCAGTTTTCCAACACATTCACAGGACGGGACAGAAACATGAAAAGCAAATGGTGGCCATTAGATTTAAAATAAGTGCAACAGGTGTCAATCATCTAAGCAGAAGGGAAGGTCAGCAAAGCCAAGTATGTAATCTCTAACGCATACAAGGATATAAGGTGGAATAAATCAATAGCAGCAGATAAAGCCCAAAATACCACAGACACTCTCAAGAACACATCAGCAAACAATGCCCAATCACAGAGTCCAACAGAGCCACATAAGAAGGACTTTTCTCTCAAACCGTTAGATAAAAGCAACAGTTGATTCTCAGCCTTCCATTTTTTCAGACTAACAGCAGTATATATACTCACTATTCCAAAAACCTCAAAGGATTTTGAGGAGGAAGAACCCTAGCCACTTTTTTTTAGCTTCCACAGAGAGTAAAGAAAACAGAGGAAATTCTAGTTTTTTTATATAGTAGTCCATCTTTCCAGTAACCAAGAAAAAAAAACTAAAAAAAGAGAACCTTTTTTCCATAGTTTTGCAGCAAGCAAAAAATCAGAAAGAGAGTTGCAGTTTATTCTTCTTACCTTTTCGTTCTCACTTTTCTTTGCTTCAGACCATCAATACCGTCCCTTTCCCTTTAGCTTCCTATTGAAAACACCCGAAAAAAAAACAAACAAAGATAGAAACAATATGGATTAGGTCAAGATTGAGACATCTAGATCTAAGCCACAGTTTGAAAATAGGCTTCGGTAAAGAGAGATAAACAAGGAAGAAGAGCGACATACCGGAAGAGCGGGGCCTTTGGACGGTTAGCTTTTTCAGTCGGGAGGTTAGGGTTTGAGGTTTCGGCAAAACCCAGATCTAGAGGGTTCTATCAAGATTTGGAGGAAACTAGTGTCGGCGCTGCGTTCGCGAAGCGAAGGAGAGCTTATCTGTGAAGTTTCAGGGCCATCGGCGACGTTTGGAACTCCGGTGACGGCGGCGCTGCTATCACTGCGATTTCCGGCGAGGTGGATATCCGGGGTAAAGGTTTTTGGTTTATTTCAGTTGAGAAAAATGCCTATTTATAGGCATGACATAAGCCTTAACGTTTTCCGTTAATTAACTTCAATTGCTTTTAACTTCTTCAGTTTGGCCCCTGTTTTAGATCAATTAGGTTCAAAAGTTAATACCTTTATTCATTTAAATGCATAAATTCTGTTCCGTTTTCAATAAGGTTCCTATGTGGGTCTGATTTGGTCCTTTAGGTTTTAACTTTGCCTAATTAGGTGCCTGTTTATTTAGTTTAATGGAATTAACTAAAAAAATTAAATTAAAAAAATAATAAACCTTGGTTAGATAATATAAATGGATATATACATATATATATATATATGTGTGTGTGTGTTGGATAGATTAATCTGAATTTGAGGATGAATATGTCTAGGAATGAGTATGTAATTCAACTTAAGAATTAAAGGAAATTAGAGTAGTTTAAGTTGTTAATAAAGTTTGGGGGTTTAGTAATAAAAAATGAGCCTTTAACCTAGAAATGGAATAATAAACTAGGGTTTGTTTGAGTCTTTTAATTCGGATTAAGCTTTGGGAGTTCTAGCATTTAGATCTTTTCCACTTATTGATTAGAAAATAGAAATTTGGATTGGAATAAAGAGTGATTTAGGTCTTCCTTTGGGCTTTAAATGGCTTTGGGCTTTTCAAGCAGTGGTGGGTTGAATTTAATTACTTTGTCTTGTTGTTGAGATTTTAGTTGGGCCTTATTTCTTTCTTTTGGGCTTTTTGAGTTTGGGCTTGCAACTAAATGGGCTACATGTGCATTCATGTTTAATTTCCTTAAATGTTGTTGATATCCTGTTCATTTGGCTAAAAATAAATGGATTCCTATGATGGAATAACCGATTGGAACGTTGACAGCATTGCCCGTTTTAACCCGAATTTCCTAGGCTTGGGATATTCGTTTAGGGGTCTTACCAATCAAGTGGAAGGTTCCTAAATGATGCTTCTCGTATAATTACTCGGTAAATTGGCATTTTTAACCGAAATTCATGCATCACATGCATCCATACATCAGAGTTAAGGTAATAGTAATTAGTAATTAAGTAAAAAGAGATTAATTAGTAAATTGATAATTAAGAGTCAAGGATTAACAAAGTAATCAGTAAGGCAGTAATTAAGAGTCAAAGTGAAAAGATAAAAAAGTAGTAATCAGTCAATTGGTGATTAAGAGGAAGTAAAAGGATTAATTAGTAAATTGATAACTAAGAGAGGAAGTAAAAGTAGCAATCAGTAATTAAGGGTCAAAGTAAAAGGGTAAGTCAATAATTAAAAGTCAAGGTAAAAGGATTAATTAGTAAATTGATAATTAAGAGAAGAAGTAAAAGAAGTAATTAGGTCAAATCAGTAAAAGTAAAAGGATAAATATAAAAAAAAAACAGAAGTAATCATCAGAAAAATAAAAGAGGAAGTGATTAGTAGAATTAAGAGTAAAAGTAAAAGGAGTAATCAGTAAAATGGTAATTAAGAGTAAAAGTAAAAGGAGTAATCAGTAAAATGGTAATTAAGAGTAAAAGTAAAAGAGGTAATCAGTAAATCGGTAAAGAATAAAAAATGGTAAAAAGCAAAGAGTAATCGGTAAAGAGTAAAATAGTAAAATGGTAATTAAATTCAAAGAGTAAAATGACAAATGGTGATTAAATTCAAAGAGTGAAAATAGTAATTAAATTCAAGAGAGTAAAATAGTAATCAGTAAAGAGGAAAAAGTAAAGAGTAATCAGTAAAAGTAAAAATGGTAAAAGTAATCAGTAAAGAGTAATCAGCGAAAAGTAAAATGGCAAAGAGTAGTAAAAGGTATTCAGGCAAAAGTAATCAGTAAAGAGTAATCAGTAAAGGAAGAATGATAAAGAGTAGGGTAATCAGTAAGAGCAAGACGGTAATCAGTAAAGAGTAAAATAGTAATCAGCAAAAAGTAAGAAGGCAATCAGTAAAGAGTGAAATATTAAGAGTAAAAAGGTAAAATGGTAAAAAGTAAAAGGTAATCAGTAAAGGGTAAAATGGTAATTAGTAAAAAGTAAGATGGCAATCAATAAGAAGAGGATAATTAGTAAAAATGGTAGTTAAAGGAGAGAGGAGTATGTTAGTTAGTAATTTAGTTAGTATAAAAGAGTCAAATAGGCATGAATATATTTAAAGATAGAAAACAACCAAATATGGAAACCCACAGTTAAGTTTAGATTAGCCAGTGCCGTCTTTTGACGGGCGTCGTGGGGGTGCTAATCCTTCCCCACGCGTACCCGACTCCCGAACCTTTAGGACTCTGGTTAGAAGACCGTTTATTAGGTTTAGTGTTATCTTCGCCAAGCTTAGGTTAACATTGGGCTTAATAATCTGATAGGTGGCTAATCACACCTAGGTTAAAAAAGATTAGTGGTGACTCCCTTTAGTTTTAAGATTCTTTAAGTCGTTAAACGGTAGGGTTCGTACCCCGGACCCGGACGTTACGACAATGGACATCGATGAACTTCCGTCATGACTAATAGTTTAAATGATGTTAAAACGCCCAACTGCATCTTTCATTTTTCTCTCTTGTGTTCAGGTTCATCCATGTACTAAGTCTTACATATCCTTGGAAATTAAAGATAGTGTTCGTCAGATAGACAATGTTAAACTGAGGTTCAGAGCTGACAGGTAGCACATGAAACCTTTTAATTGTTTCTTCCATTAAGTCATATATAGCTCCACTAATAAAAGCTCTACGTAATCTTTTAACACTGTACAATCATTTTCTTTCATCTCCTCTGACTTCGAGGTTTGAAATTCTTCCAATTTTTTTTAATTTCGATGGTAAATTGGACTAGCACCTCTATTACAAATCATTGTTTTCCTCTTGCATCACTGATAGAATCACACTTCTTTGAAGGTATTGGTTGCCAATGATAAAATCACACTTTTTCGAAGGTATTGGTTGCAAGCAAATGTCACAATGCTTTGTAGCTCTGCGAATATTTTTTAAAAGACCATTAAATAATAATTCACGATAAGCATAAAAAATCAAGATTAAGTAAAGAATATTTTCAATTTTGTTCATCATTTATGCTTGGTAGTTGTCCGGTTTCGCTGATTTCTTTGACTTCAACTTCGATGTTTTTATCCATGACGATGTAATGCAAACGTAATTGCAATGTCAAAAGCTCATACGAGTTCCTGAGTGAGTAGTTTTACATCGCGTTCGACGTTGCTGGCATACGAGAAGATGCATTCGATGCAACCGAAGTTGGAGTAGGGTTTGAAGCTAAGGCTTCTTGAGTGGGTAGCTCTACATCAGAAGAAGATGCGTCCAACATTTCCGGCTTATGAGAGGATGCGTTTGCTACAGTCGGAGTTGGAGTGGGGTTTGAAGCTCTTCATCGGGAGGAGATGCACCCAACGTTAATGGCAATTAAAATTTAATAAAAATATGCATTGAAAAGTTTATGATTCATGGTTTACAAGTATAATTTTTAAGAATTTTTTTTAAAAGTAGTGATCAAAGATGGAACTTATTTGACAAGAAATGGACAATTATTAAGGGATAAGAGGAGTATATGTTTTAAGAACTTTCATTAAATTTTATTTATATTTTCTCGTTACTCAGTTTAAGTCAATTCTCTATCATATGAAAAAGAAAAGAGGAAAAATTTTCATGTTAATATATATTATGTTTTTCGAAAAGAGAATGATCAAAAAACAAATAAATACTCATTAAATCTGATAGTTTAATTAGTACAAGTTGATCGGCTCGCGCTGGCGCATTGAGCATTCTTGATTTGTGGCTAGCAAATCATTTTAGTTATAGAGTTTTTTCCCTCTCGATTCTTATGATATATGTGAGTAGGTGGTTAGCCAATTCAATATTTGGAGCAGATCTTATAATTGAAGAACTAATTTGGCAAAGTAAAATAGTAGTGCCGTAAAACATGTTGTTGTAGAAAATAAAAGTTTTTGTAGTTGTTGTCATACAGTTTTCCCTTTTTTAGAGTTGTTATCGCTTATCAATTTAACCTTATCAAAAGAACTAAATGAGTTTTTTGGATTCAAGCAAGCCATACAAAGAAGAAAACATAGTAATCATGCTTATGATAGCCTTATAGTGTGAACCCCACGACCAATAAAAATTTCACCTTTTTGTAATGCTTTTCTAACCTTTATCGGATGACTTGATTGAAAGATTTCTTTTCTCTTACATGAGACACCAACAACATTAACCACACTAGCAACCATATTAAAAAGGAATGTGATCATAACTTGTTTTTTAGCAACAGCAACAAGTGCTAATTGAAGCTGATGTGCAAAGCAATGAACATAAAAAGCACATTCATTATCTCTTAAAATCAAACCTTTAAGCCCCTTAAATTCTCCTTGCATATTACTTGAACCATCATAGTCTTGTCCCCTAAATTCTAGAAAAACATAATGCATGAGCTCCAAACACATGTTCAAGATCAAGAGCATCTTTAAGTGATGAAGCAGAAGTATCAGAAACATGAACAAGACTAAGAAAACGCTCAACTACTCTTCCTTTATTATTCACAAAACGTAAACAACTGTCATTTGCTCCTTAATTGATATATCACGAGATTCATCAATTAAAATAGCAAAGAATTTATTCCCCAAGATCATCAATAATTGCAGAAGTAGTGACGTGGGGACAAAGGTTGATTAATTGGGGCTTTGAGCTGGTTGGATTCTATTATTATGGTTTGGACTTTATTTTATTATATTGGGCTTTAGTATTTTGCTCTGTTTAGTATTTTAGTTAGTTTTAACAGAGTATTTAAGGTTTAGAAAACCCTAGTTTTTGTGGAATCAAATATTTTCGTAAGTTTATCTCGGTTTATTTTCTTGATATGGAATTTTTATCAACTTTCATCCAAGTGGATTCTTGATGAATTTGATTTCACGCGATACCCTGCGTCAAGTAGTCTCACTAGCAGCTGCACTAACAATATCATTTTGTATAGTCGGTGCTATTAGCTTATAAGCACTGTTAGGGCCTCCAATGTGAAGTTGTAGTCTACTTTTATCTTTCCAATTTGTAAATCCATCAACAACAAACGCATCACTTCCCCCTTGCTCTCCTCTAGATTCAAGTTTCATGAGATAACAACATAAACAAAATGCTGCATCTTTTGATATACTGTATTCTAACCAATTTTTATGACCCTGGAACCATTGAGGACTGAAACGCCGTAATTTATCACCATTTTTCACTTGAGGAAAATTGTGGTCTTTTGATTGGCAAGAACCTTTCAAAAGATAAGTTCTTCGAATCTCATCACGGTCATATATTAGGATAATATTCTATAATTTTTGGTTTTCTTCTTAGATCCGCTTCAAGGTCTTTTAAGTCAACTTGTAAAAAACTTTTTTTTGGTAGAAGGAGATGACTCCTACATTGTTATTTTCCTTTTGAAATACCTCTCCATAGCTATAACTAAAAACAAAGAATTTGGGAATGGTTTTGTAGGGGATGGCAAGAAAAAGATAGTTGATACACTGTCAGTGTAAAATTTGGACTTCATAAGCGGGGTGAGGAGTTGACATGTGTCCATTTTCTGAATTAATTAAATTTTAAATATTTAAATTTAGTTCTTAGGTGACACATGTCACCCTTCTAGACCCGTATGTGTAGTCTGCTTCACTAATGGTGTATTGAATAAATATGTGGGCAGTGGGTCTTTTATGTTTTTGCTATTTATGTGGGTCTTTAATAAATTAAAACAAATACACATTTTTATTAATGATTCATATATGCTAATGGACTGGTTTAATCTAATTGGGGTGGGCACTCCCAATTATTTGGGATGAGCACCCATTTAAAATATACACAACTAATAAAGGATTTTAAAATTTGAGTGCCCACCCTCCCATAAACATCCATCCGGCATCCGCCCCTTCTCCATCATGTACCACGAAAGATACAATCTTTTGTTTTTAAAAGTCCGCCAAGTCGAAGAGCATCTACCATGGTTATCTGCGTCAAGAAACTTGTTCCCCTTCAAATATTTTTTTGGAATATATATTTCAGTACACAAAGTTTGTCGTTGCATTTGCACCTTCCATCCAACCTTAGCCATTAACGCCACATTAGAAAGTTGAGCCTTCCGAAGACCCAAACCTCTATTCCCCTTCGGCCAAAGGATGTTTCTATTGCACTAGTCCAATTTGTTGCAAACCGCCACTGGTAGCATATCAGTCTGCATATTGTATATAGGAATCGAGCTAAGTGTACATTGCATTAGAGTCCTCCTTCCAGCATAACTTAACACCTTTCCCTTGAAATTGGCCAGCTCTCGCAGTACTTTATGGCTGTAAGTTTATTTCAGACAAAGTCCAAGAAAAGTCCCATGTCCCTAAAATGATGATTCAATCTTTGTCCTCTTACTAATTCTTCCATTTAAAAGGCCCACATGAGAAATAGAGAAGTCTAAGAAAATGATTGGGCAATAAGATCAACCGATATAAACAACAATAGCAATGAACATTTTTCTTCTCATATATTCATGAGCCCAAAAATAACAAGATGGACACATTTTCTCTTTGGAGGGAATCTCCAATCAGTAAATGAATCATACAAAGGTAAATCTACAAAAGAAGTTACAAAATGGAACACCCCTTCCCCCTGAAAAAAAATAAAATAGAATAAAAAAAATAAAGAGAAAAAAAACAGTATTTTGTATTACAGTTACAAAAGTGGTACATGTTTCTTTCCTCCCTACTGCTGTTCTTTTGTATATGGAAGAAATCTCTCCTTCAAACTAACTCCATTAGGAGAGGATCACCTTCAGCCATTATTCTGATTAACTTTATGAATTCCTGCTCACTCGAAACCTTCCATGGATGCACCGCAGGTGCTTGTGCAGAATAATGCGTTAAAGAAGAATTAGAAGGTAGGTCCTGCTTATACACCATTGTACTAAGAACTGAATCAAAATTCTGAGGCAAATCCATCGACAGAAAGAACATGGGTATTGCAACCTTTTGATGGATATCTAGATGGCCAACCAGATTAACAAGATCAACAAAGTCTGCTACAAACCGCCGTGGGATGTAGAATATCTCAGAACTGCAAATTATGAGGCTCTTTTCACTCTTCACAACTTCTTTGTAATTCACTTGGAAGTGAACTTGCATCGTACTAACGACTTTCTTTACCATGTCCGCTTGCTTTGAAATCCAATCTGAATTTCCACTGGTTGATGCAGTAGTCCAAGACGAGGATACCTTAATCCCATCAAATGGAGAAATAGAAATTAGAGCAAGGACAGTAGTTCCTCATAATAACAATTTCAATATTCTAGGAGCATAAATGCATAATGCATCAAGGTTTGTAACTTGTACGATCATACTGTTTTGTTAGTCAAATTGAAAATATATGTTAAAAAGGCAGAGCTTAGGTACCTTATCAGCAATCCATAGCTTATTCTTGTCTGCCTGTAGTAGATTCCAGTAATTGAGAACCGTATCATCTTCAAGAAATAAAAAGCCTTCTGCACTAGAAAAGCGATCAAATATCTTGGGCAGATGCCTGTAAAATATGTTAAGAGATAATTAGCAAACATGATGATCCCCTGTAAAAGTAATTCTGGTTTAACATGACTTTAGGATGACTCGATACATATATAAAATAGGCAAGATATCAGCTATCAGCTAAAGTTTCCACAATTATCAACCATGAATTGACTAGTTAACAAAAATTTGCTGCCTTTAGGGAGACTTTATTCAGAAGAAAGAAATACACCACCAACTTAAATTTGACATGATACCAAACTGAACTTAGATGTTGACAATAATAATTACACAAAAACACAACAGTGAGTGCATTTGTAATTAGCAAAACTACTGTTGCAGTATAATAGTATAATTTGAAATAATTAATTATGTATACAAACTAATTTATTTTAAATATATATATAATATTAATGGGCAATGCATTTTTCTTAGGCTATGCTTAGTAGAGAGGATGAACACAGGAACAACAAATTTCCTGATCATATGTTTATGCTATGGAGAAGGAAAGTAATTATAAATATTTGGCCTTAGATTGAAAAGTTTTTCACTCAATTCTGCTACCAAGCAGAGCGTTACTGAAGGGAGATGAGGGAGACAGAAAAAGGAAGGCAAAGGTACTTCAAATGAAAAATATATGTGGCCCAGCAAGAAAGGAACAAATTAACAAGTATGATCGACAAGCGACAAAAATAAGCAAAATGTCATTTTAGATTTTAAAATATATCATGACACTATCTGGAATCAGCAGAGACTCGACACAAGCAAATTCCAGCTTCGTATACTGATTACTAAGTAAAGGAACCTCTTTAAAGCACAACTTTCATTCCCCTAAGCTAATAATCTGCCCTTTACAAAACAACTTCAAGTCAAATCCAACTTCCAATGTAATTTGGTTTCAGTTAATAGCTTCCGTTTAATGCCCATATAAGAAAAGAAAGCATGCCTGGATATGTTAACTACTAATTAAACTAGGGGTGATCCTAATCAGCAGTTTATTCTCTAACTCAGGAAGTATTCCAAGCACCAATAAGCCGATACCTATGCTTCAATAACAATTCCATAATAAATGTCTCATTAAGCTTACTAATTGTAATTTCCCAAACCAATTATGTTTTAGTAAAAAAAGCACAAGAAAGACTATGAAAACACTTTCTTATTAGTTTTCAATGGATCAAGTGCATTTATGAGATGGGATGACCCAATTCACTGCAACAGTTATGAGTTCCATAAAGAACAGAGATTGCTAATGGCTACCCAGATATAGTCTGTCCAACATTTTATTAAGTAATTTATCTGTGCTTATATCACAAAAAACAGTACAAAAAAAGAACAACCTTGAACAAATCAATTTGCCGCTGATGGCCAGAGAAAATCTAAAAAAAAACAGAACAAAACTTATACCCCTCAAAAAATTCAAAAAGTAACAGCATAAACAAATTCAAGAGCTAAAATTATACGCAAGACGCACAACTGCAAATAAAGCTATAAAACTAAACTATCATGTCAAGGGTAGGAAGTGATTTTTGTAGTAACTTACTTGTAAAGTTGATCTAGTTTTCCTTCTTCAACAGCAAGATCTGAATTCTTCTGCTTAGACAAAATAACCACAGTTTTAAATATCCGCCCATAAAGCAATCTCCACTCCAGAGCAGTACGTTCAACAGGACCATCGCAAAACATGATAAGCACAACATTTCCAAAATTCTTCCTCCAGCGAATCAAATTACCAATCTCATAATTAACTGTCCCTATTTCCTCCACTGCTAAATGAACTGATGGCAATTTCTGAGGGATAAAGTCTTTCCGATCACCATGACCAATAGCTGCCCGTGGCCGGTCCAATTCCAATGACATCAATCTTGGTTGCTGATAACCAACAGCAAGCAAGTCTTGAAGCCAAGCAGCAGTAAATTTGAGGTCCTGATCAGTCCAAAACCCCTCCTCTGCCATAGCATAGCTCAATTCTAATATCTTCTCAAACAACCTATGCTTATTTGATCTCCATGAGACCAAGAATTTGATCAAACGGCCTACATTCACATGAAGATCTTTCTCCTCTGAAAAGGGGTATGCCTCAATTCTGTCATAACGATGAATTGTAGGTGGATAAACAACAACATAACCACCAATCTCCCACAGAAGCCTCTGTCCCCAATAACCCCTCAATACATCTGAAGCCATCGAACTAACAGAAACAGGGAGCATTAAAGCCCAAAATGCCGATGAATGGTATATCGTATTGAACGAATTCAATGGCACCATCATACCTTGTGGCAATGCCACTTTCGGTGCACGCTCATCAAATCTAATATCAAAGGCTTCCAATCCCGACTTCCTAGTAAAATAAAACACCGAATCAACATCAGGTAACCCATTCGAAATTCCTTGTTGTATAAACTGTTTGCCACCAAAAACCTCAGTATAGAACTCCTCATGACTGATTTCACCCACATTTTCCAATGGTAATCCCCTAGGCCAAACTGAGCGTTGCCCAAAATGAATATATGGGTTGACAACAGTCCTATTAGGATTTTCATGACTATATTGCAATACAGTTTCTTGCCTAGCTCCTTCCCCTACTAATTCTACATCAAAATGTTTCCCTAAATCATTGTCAATTATTTCACCACGATCATCAGCATCAAAGATCTTTTTAGCACCATGTTGAATCGCAAACAAATAACCCACAGTTTTTCTAACAAAAGAATCATATGGCAAATGATCCACAACACGAAAACCCAAATTAGCTTGCATATCCAAAGACAAAAAAATCGCACCTTTTAAGTTCCAGTCTTTGGGAGTCCTTGAATTCCCAATAGCCAAAACTTGCCACCCTTTGATCTTGACCATGCTTTTCAACGCATCAGACGGGTAACTTGAAACAGACACAACAATCCATTGCTCTGATCTGAAATTAGCGTAGGGAGACGTCTTGTCAGCAATGGGTTTGATTGAATTCCAGTTGATTTGAGGTAGAGTGAGTGAATCGATGGCTTGTTGGGTTTGGGATTGGAGGCAAAGGAGGGAAGACGTTCTGCTGGAAGTGGAGATGAAGAAAACGGCGGCGATGGTGGTGATTAGGACAAAGATGGTGATGATTTTGTAATAATTCTCGGAAAGCCATGTGGAGAAATCGAGGCTTTTGGATTCAGAGAACCTGTGTTGTTGAAGGGTTGTAGGGAGGGTTCTGATCTGGGTAGGTTTAGGAGATTTCGGAGCTCCACGGTCTTGGACCAACATTTGATCTTACTTTGGCCTAGATTCTTTCAATCGAAACCTAAACTTGTTTGGGACAGATCTTCACTGTTATTCCTCAAGACTCAGCTTGACTCATTGCTTGACTCATAAAAAAAATGGAGCCAGCACTCAGCAGCAGCAACTTCAAGGTCTCGAATCTCCTTTTTTTTTTCTTCTCTCTGTTTCTGCTTTATGCTCTGTTTTAAATATAAAAAAAAAATGGAGGCTAAGAAGAGGAAACAGAGAGACAAACACAATCTGATGTGGTTGCCGACAAGTAGAAGCGAAGAGGAAAGGAGGGAGGGAAGGGGATGATTGATTTCTTAGGCTTGAATGTAAATGTAACGCAACTGCTACTAGTTTGGTGGGTCGTTGTCCTGTCTTCTTCTGGAAACTCTTTTTAACTTTTTTTTCCATATAATAATTTGAATTTCTCTCTCTTTTGTTTATAGTTTTCCTGTGATTTTCATGCATTTATTGTTGGAATCATTTTTCATTTTTTATAAAAAAATTTCTTTCTATGGTTGGATGATTGAGCATTTGAGCTAAGAGGCTAAAAGACACATAATGTAATTTATTTAGTAGGAGTATTTAATTTTGGTGACGGCAAGATAACTTGGAAGCTGCCTAAATGCTCATCTGTACAGTGGGGGCCACCCATTTGCCTTTTAGACACTGCTGCTCTCTGGACTCTCTGCCGAGTGGTTTGAGTTTGATCAAAGACTCTTCTTCTTAATTGTGATTGCAACTTGGGAAGTAAGCAACTTGCTTTTCTGCTTTCTGCTTTTGATTGAGTTTAGGAGCTTTGGGCTTTGGCAATCGCATTTGCAAGTCAAAGTGAAAAGTTGTGGTACATTTTATTTCTCTCACATATGCCTATATCTATGAGTTATTTGAATGTTGCTGACTTGCTAGAGTGCTTTGGATTCAGCTAAGTCCCAAGTTTCAAACTAAAGTAATAGTACTACAAGTACAAAGTGCACTTTCTACATCTTGCAAATCTTGCAACTATGCTAGAAATTTATCTACTCCATTTGTCCTCTCTTGTTACTTTCACTTTTTTTTCCAATGCCTTTTTGGTAGTAAAATTTTGTCTGATTAATTTGGAGTAGAGTCTTATTTTGAAATAGACAAATCATTTTAACTACAATTTTCTCCATTTATAAAGATTAAAATTGAGATATATTTAGAAGAGGCGCCTGCAATCAATGGTCGCACTGTAATGAGCCGTTGATGCGTCGTTGGGTCCGAAGCAATACTTGCCACAATAAAAGGTTGCGGTAAATGTGATCTACAAGTTTGGTAGACTTTGATTTTTGGTAATCGAAAGTCATCCAGTTAGGGGCAAAATGGGTACAAAGAATATTGTCTGAGCCCGTCTCAGTTTCTGAAATTTATTAGTGTGAAGAATTGAATCATTGAATGAGATAAATTTAGAGGTGAGAGAGACAATAAAGAATGGAGAAAGAAATCTTAGAGGCTAATATGACAATTAATAGAGGTTGTTGAGTTTTAATGCTAGGGTTTGAAAAAATTGAAACAAAAAACGGCGCGTTTTCTAGGCGAAATGTTTAGGGTTGAGAATGTAATGCACTTTAAGGAGATAAATGGAGTGGGCTGAGAGGTAAGGATACATTAGGTTGTGGAGTGGCAGCAAGGTAATGATTCTTAGTTTGGTCTGGCACAAGTTTTACTTTTAAGTTGAAAGTTGGCGATGTATAATTAATGGTGACAATTAAAAGATTGGCGATCACATATCGTTCTGTATAGATTGACAACTACGTGACGGTACAATTAAAAACACCGAACTCCTTTCATTTCATCTAGGCGTAAATTTTATCACTACTTGTTTCCTATATCACTCCTTGCTTTTAAAAGCACTTATCTACTCTTTTTGTCGCTACTTTTTTTGGGTAGTTGGATAAATTTTTATGCACATTTTGGCTACTTAGGAAGAATTAGAATAATTCTCTTCACAACAATACGTGTAGTTTGCCATCTGCACTGGCGAGTGCGGTCTCTACTGTAGTGCACCGGATTTGTAAATAAGACTCAGTGCCATCTACGGGTGTTTTGAACACTCGTACGCTAGGTTGGGTGCCTCCATCTCTAGGTTTAATGAAGATTAATGTAGATGCCTCTTTTTTGTGTAGACAGGAAAGAGGCGGGGCTTGGGGTAGTGGTTCGTGATAGTAGTGGAAGTATAGTTGCTAGTGCTTCGCGTAGGTTGAGTTTTGCTTCAGACCCACTTTATGTTGAGGTTCATGCTCTACTATTCGGATTTGAGATAGCTTTGGAGTTGGATGTTCTCAAGTGCATTGTTGAGAGTGACTGTCGAGTTGCTGTAATTCAGATCGTTAACTCTAACCCATGCTAGTAGGAAGGTGGTAATCTAATTTACGAAATTCAGGAATTGGCTTTGCTGTTTGATGAGTGTTCTTTTGCTCATATTCATAAGGAAGCCAATGTTTTGACACATAATTTAACTAGTTTAAGACTTGATAATGTGTGGTGTGGGTGTTTACCACCCGACATTTGTAATCCGGATTTCATTCATTAATGGAACTTAAATCTATTTTGCTAAAAAAAAAAGAATAATGGAAGTTGCTAAATGAACACTTTAATACAAAGGTTTCTGCAATGTCCTTCCTTCTTGCATTTAAAGAACAAGATGAAAGGGACTATTCTAAAGTCATTTTCTTGTTCCTAATTTTGTTTGGAATTGGAAAAGTAAAGCAATTCCTATGGATGAGATTAATCTCCTGAGGCTTATAAAAATATGCTTATACATTGTGATGGTTTCCCGTCGGTGGATGCCAATGCCATTGGTTTTTTTATCTATATTTATACTATACTAGTCATCACTTTCACGTGCATTGCACGTGACCTAATTTGTTTAAATTAAATTAAAATTAAAATCTTAAGTATATTACTAATTTTATCTTAAAGAAACCTATTATTATAGTTGGAAAAATTTCACTCGAGTACGGGTATCCGAGTCGATCGCCTGAAATCAAACCTTATCCAACCCGATTCGACCAAAAAATCCGCGCAATCCGACACCGAAATGACCCGACCTTAAATCCTTAATTACCCGAACTTGAATCAACCTGAATCAGATCAATCCAAGAGATTAAAATAAAATAATTGCACGTTAGGGAAATAATAAATTTTAATCATAGTAATACATTAAACTATGAAATAAAACATGTCAATAACAATAACCTTTTAAATTAAAATGGTAAAAATAAAATAATTATATAATATTGAATTTAATAACATTGGGCTTACTTTTTGGACTGTAATAGATGACGTGGAATGTGGATCAAGGCCTTTTTGAATACTGGAAAATTCAAAACCATAATTTGATTTTTAACTTTTTTTTTCTCCCTAGAATGCAACGATTTTAACATGGTTAGCTGTGAGTTAAACAACTAACAGAAATTTAAAACCATTATTATTTGAGTATATAAAAATTAAAAAGCTTGGCAGATTTAATTAATCAGTCATTTGCATTTGCGCACAAAAATCCTGTGTTGAGAGAAAAAGAAAAGAAAAAAGAAAAAAGAAAAATGGATTCAAAAAAGGAAGCCCCGCCAGTTCAAACATCAAACATGGCTTCGTTTCCATCTCCTCTCGAGCGAACCGTTGCTTCAGCTCTTCTCCTTCTCTCAACTCCACCAGCTTCCGAGTAAGTTAAGCAGATATTTACTAAATGCCGATCAATCTCTTAACTGTTTTTCAAATTTATCGGTTTAATTGTGAAGTTTTTGATGTTTCTTTCTCTGATTTTGTTACAATGAAGGTTGATCACTTGTTATGAAGATGGCGAGAAGCAAGGCAAAAGCATGAGCGGATTACAGAGTTTGAGCTTCATGTTGGCGTCTGATGAATCCAAGTCCTGCGCTTCCTCTCTCACCGCCGATCAGTTCTCGTCTCGCAAGCAAAAGCTAAGAGTCATCGCTGCTGTGGCTCGCTGCCATGATATTAAGCTCAAGGTCTCCTTGCCTTCACCTTACTCTGTTTCTCTTCCTTTTCGTAGCTAGCTTTTGAATTTCTTAGAATTAATTCATTGATCGTCCTCTTCAAACTAAACTGTTTTTAGTGATTTCTTTTCTTTTGCTTCGAAGTTCTAACACTTGAATCTGAGCGGTTTCTTCTTAATACTAGCAGTTTTTTATATACTCTGTTTGGATTGTGTTTGGCTGATCTTTCATGTAAAACTTGATTGCTACTTCCTACGATAGACGCAATAATTTAGCACTGTTTTACTAGTATGATCACTTGTTGTGAGATGATATTTCAAATTCAACCAAATGAGATCGCCGAGTTCTCTGCATTTGTTTTGAAATTCAAAACTCGAACTGATTTAGCTAGTTCCTTCGTTGCTCGCCTCAACTTAATTCAAATTTTCTCGTTTTTTAGTAGCTGGATGAGCAATTCTTTTGATTTTCTCTGATCTGTGAATCGAAGCAAAGCCTTGTAGAGTTGTAGATTACTACTTTAACGATTACTCTTGCGCACTTAAGTTAATTTGATTAGCTTTGCTTTTGTGCGTTTGATTTGAATTTTAGCTCTAATTTCAATCTCTCACTGGATTTTGAATCTCAATGCTTGATTCAAACTTTCAAATATCTCTGATAGAAATTCAAATCGGAATATGATCTCCACGATCATGATCAAATATTCAAGTTTCTTCGTAATTTTTCAATTTTCAAATTGTGGACTGAAAAATCCTTGAAACTTTTATAGGTGGTAAAGAAGAGGCGATCGAAGACCTACCGGAGCTCCGATAACTGGAAAATATCAGCCTTCAAGTCACCAATCTCATCCGATATGGCGTCGGAGACATCATGCTTGTCGAGCAGCTCCAGCGGTATCTCAAGCGCGCGAAGCCAATGTAAGACAACCAAAGCCGAGAAAATTCAGACCGGCAGCAATCAAAGGAAGAGGTCAAGTGGCGGCTCGACTCACATCGGGCGCCGAGCCGAAGCCATTTTGAAATTGCTCTCTGGCGGTTGCTTCCCTGAGTTCTACATTCGTCGACTGCTCGGTGACAGTCCTGACACTAGCAAAGCCCTTCGAATGTACAGTCTCTCACTCTTCTCTCTTTCTCTCTCTCTTGCTACGTGTCACCTTAATGGCCTACCAACGTGGCCTTCCCTAAGCTGCTTAGGTGCACAGGAAATGAGTATGGCTGACCATCTCAGCCGTTGGGAAGTAGAGAAGTCCTATGATCCGACGGTTTCAAATGTATCTAGAGCTAGCACATTGTTTTTTAGACTTTTATTTGAGGATTATGATGTTAATTGAAAATGATTATTATTTGCAGGTTGTTAAAGAAGGAAGAAGTGAAGAGATCAGGAACAGGAGGACACAAAGACCCTTATATTTACATGGTAAATAAATTAATAAAATTTGATGCTACTTTAATTGAACATTTCTAATTTTTAGTTTTAATATTTGATTCAAATTAAGTAGCAACATCTTTTTTTGTTACTTGTTTATGCATATTATGTAGGAAATTGATTGCAATAAATTTCTTATATGAAACTTGATTATGTATGTTGTATATATATGTGTTGCAGATAGCATGAGCTTAATGAACGTGATGAAACTATATGGATAGAGCTGGAAATTTTTATATATAGGAGTTGCAGGCAAGGTGTAGATACGGGTGAAATATATATATATTCCCATTCCCCACTGGGCTCTGGCAGTATCTACCAGTGGAAATTTTGGTCTAACGGATAGGTAAAATTACCCATAGCATATATATATAAATTGGAAAAACCCCAAATATATAAGGAATTGATAATTACTAAACATATGGTATATATATGTATATGGTAGAGCTAAATCTAATCTCCTATAAATATCTTAATTTCTTCTCAATATCTCCTACATACATATATATTTGTAAGATGTAAATGGGTGGAATTTTTCTTGTAAACCCAATGACATCACAATTCACAGTGTGTTTAGAAATGTGTTGGCGATGTGCTGATATTTCCTTTCCTTCTGGGTATTTTTGGCAAAAAGGAAAAAAAATAGCTACCCTGTTCACATATTGTTTCAATAAAGTCTTTTTCTTAACAAGGATAGAATATTTGATTATTGATTGCCTTATTATTAATTTTTTTTTTTTTGAGTTCAAGTTGTTTGATTGCCTTATTTTGGTATGCTCTTTTTTTTTCAATGTTAATTTTAAGTCTGGTTTCCCTTATAAAAAATTACTAATAAATTAAGTCTATGGTACGAGTGGTTGATTCTTTAAGCTCGGACAAGTTGTTTTAATTTGCAAGTCATTTAAGATACTTGGTGGCCATTTGTTAGCGTGAATGGCCAGCACCCCAACTTTCCTTTGGACTAGTATTAGTTTTAGCTTATAGCCATATAGGGAATTAGAAACCTAAACACGAGGCCCAAAAGGCAAACTAATCAGTGAAGGAGGGAGGGCTTCAAAGCAACCTCTCGATCAATCCAAGTTTATATATTTTTAATCACTACACCAAAACGGCTATTTAGGGGCATTTTTATACCGTCATTTCAAAACGTCAATGCCCTGACGTTTATGGTAAGAAAACACCATTGTTTAGTAGGAGTACTTCTCTTGACGTTTGGTTTACAAAACGTCCCTAAAATTATGGGGAAAAAAAATTCTGCCTAAAATTTCGGAAAATAATTTTTTTTTCTTCTAATAAAAAAGTGAAATTTTATTACCCGCATCTTGCTCATAAACACCATTAGTGACCACTAATGTTATAAAATTTAGTGACCTTGCTACCCTTTAACCTTATCCTCCTTCAAAAAATTTTCCCCTTTCTTCTCAAAATCCCTTTTCCAGTGGAACTCTTTGTTTGCAAAATCCCTCGCTCTTTCTCTTCTTCTCTCCCTGCTGCCATTGCACCCCTTCGCCTCCTCCCTCTCCTCGCCAAGAACAATCAATTCAAAGATTTCCTTGATGTAGAAGAAGATTGCCTCGTCAAGGTCAAGGACGTTGCTCTCCGATTTTCATCTCCATTGTCTCGTCGATTAACCGTTGGTAATTTCCTTTTTCTCTTGTTTTGATCTTTGATTTGAAATTTAGTTTTCACTCAGTTAACCATTAAATCGGTAACCTTCAATTCGATTCCTTGTATTTTAGTAGCCTATGCCTATTTGTCATGGAGTATTTGTTATTGGGTTGAAAACACTAGCTAGCCAAAAAAAGAAAAAGAAAACACTAGCTAGCAATATATAACAAAATTCATGTACTTCTTTCAACAATAAATTTGTTACAATTTTTTTTTTTTTTAAAAAGTAGAGCATGGCCAACAAAACAAATTGAAAATTGTACTTAGAGTCTAGAAGCAACAACAAAAGATGAAAAGTAAAATTTAAGATTAAAGTCAAATTCCCAAATAGATGGATGTTTGATTTGAATATAGTATGTATGTACTAAGAAACATTCAACGATACATGAATTTCCTTATGTTGGAGAAACTTCATCTTCGTTGGCGTAGTCAATCAAGGACAAGGACGGAGGACCCAATCATAATTAGTCAGAAGCGAAATTCGTAGTAAGTGCGTGGCCTACTTTAGACTTTAGAGAGGAAAAAAAAAAAAAAAAAGGAAAGAATATGTTGGTTCGTGGAGTGCAGCGCCGCGGCGAATGTTGAACGCGTATACCCAAAGCTGACGACCTAGTTTTCTTTTTTGGACCTTACAGCGCCACCTAGGAAAGAGCAAGCCCTGGTGGTAGTATTTAAAATACAAAATATTTTTTCTAACTAAAAAAATATACAAAATATTTTTGGAGAATAATAATAATATATTTTTCAAATTCCAATTTGGTGGGATAAATAAAATTATTGAAATATATATAACAAATTTCACCAACAAAAAAAAAAAAGAAATATGCATAGCAAACTGATTTTTTGTACTTAATAATAATCACATAATAAGGAGAAATTAATGTATACTTTCTTAAAGTGAAAATTATTTTTGTAATATTTGTCATCATTACTTTATGTTTAGATTATTGACTTGTAAAAAATAAAATTAGCATTACATGCATGTATTTGCTTTCCTTCTTTTTTTTTCAAAACATGTATTTGTTTTTCTAATATATTATATAAATTATAATAAATTAAGGCACCGAAAAAGGCAGGCAAATCATAGCCAATCTTTTTTTGAGATATATTCCTCTTACTAGTCCCTCCATTTTCTGGAAATCATTGTATTTGTCTCTGAATTGTCGTTAAAAGGTAAAATTCTTTGAGTATGCAAGTGGACATAAGAAATTAATAGTAATAAAAAAGGGTAAAATTTTTATTATTATAAATTTTAATTATCAACTAGTAATATAGTAATTATTTTATTCTCCCACTATTAGTGGAGGGAGGGAATAAATTAGTGAAGGAGCCGTCCATTTGACCAAGTTTGTTGGTGGATGATAGATACAAGTTACAACTACTTTCATTTTATATAAGTTTTTTATTTACGAATGCTTAGAGGGTGAAGAACATACCTTAATTTTTTTTTTTTCCTTTCTCCTTTCCTACACGTGATTGACAATGTTATTTTAAAACAAATTTTATACCTTAAATCCAAATCAATAACCTATAAGAGAAGAAATGATGAATTACCGAGAACCCTCTAGATTTGATATTGAAGATTTAAAGGTATTTTTTTTAATCTTTACACACATAAATTTTATTATTAGAATGAAATATATCAAGAAGTAAAAAAATAATAAATAAAAAAAATTAGAAATATGATAATATTTTTGGCCAATAGATATATGATAAATTTAAATGGTAGTATGATAATTTTTAAAAATTACTATAATATATAATAATATAAATATTTAAAAGTTGTAATAATTAAAAATTGCTACTGTAATTGTTTACTTTTATTTCACCTTATTCATATTCATATATAATATAATATCGTAAGCAGTTAAAATCTATGTGAAAACCATAATAATCTTCCATAGATGGTGATAAATCATAAATGCACCAAAAGGAAATTAAATAGAAGCGGTAAACGGGTAAAGTGTAATTAAAGCAAAATGTAACAAATAAAGGGTCTCAGAGGAAAATAAATAAATAATTATTATTATTATTGGAATAATGGCATTTTAATTTTAGTCTACCATTGAATATTGATGCCAAAAAAGAAAAAAAAAGTCTACCATTAGAAAAGAAAAGCCAAAAGGGTAGGAAAGAGTGTATAAAAGCAATAGTCTCTCTCTCCTAACTCTTCATTCATTCAACCAAACACATAATTTTTTCTCTCCAAGTTTATGGACTTTGCTTTGCAGAGAACAGACTGATTTCAACCCATTTTCCTTCTTTCTTCTCTTTTCTTTTCTTTTCTTTGTTTTTGATTCTATATATCAGATTAAGAGAGAGGTTCAAGGCAAATCTGAGAGTTTAGATTGAAAATGGGGAAATACATGGAGTTGTTGGATGCAGGGGTGAGAATTGCAGCAAGGTTCCATTCTCATTGCCCACAAACAGCTAGATTGTATTACCATCCTCCTTCCCACCATGAAGACCACCACCACTACCAGCACCTGGAGGATGTCAACACCACCGCCACCGCCGCCCAGGCTCAGCAGCTGATGCAACACCCAACCGCCGCCGCCGCCGCCGCCAGCATGCCAAGTTGTGGTGCCAAGGCAGCCAAGGGCCTCCACTCCGCATCTGCTGACCTCTTATTTTATGCTGTTTTGTGATCATATCATATGTTACTGAATTTTTTTGACCTCAAAGAGTCATTGATGATTTGATTCATTCTTGTTTCTGTTTCTCACAATCTCAGAAACCGAGAGGCTGTTATTCTTCATCATATCAAGGAGTAATCAATTTATTTATTTATTTATTGAATTCTGTCTATAAGAATAAGAATAATTCAGATTCTCTCATATTATTTGGAGTATTTTGTTCAATTTAATCCACACAAATGCATAGCTCTAAATCCAACCAATCTTCTTTGGATGCACAATTGCACATGCTTATACGCGTTTGTAGAATAAATTGTTTATTTTCTATTTTGCTTTTGTTCCTAAAAGACAAAAAAAAAAAGGGTATCACATCACAACTCTACAAGGAAGAATTATTAAAGTTAGGACTTAAAAATTAAAATCCTCACCTTGTGTTAAATGATTTCAATCGATATTTTCACTTAGATTTCTTAATTTTTACATATTACTACTATATATGAAAAAGGTGTACAGAAATTATTACCACAATAATAAGGAGTTGGTGTAAAGGGTATTGAATTTCATTAGACTGATTTATCCGGCAACTAGATTGGCGTTAAAGCTCAACCAACCCCAAGTCAATGGTTAACAATGATCTTCCACTCCACTTATTGGGCATTGATATTGTTATTACTCCATTTTGACTTGTTGGGTGTCGATATATTATTTTTACCAATATGTGTTAAATTTTGTACAAAGAAGATCAAGTTTTGGTGTTCACGTTGTCACTTGTTATACATGAGAGTCTTCCTCTTTCACTCAATTCCTTTTATTTTTTGAACCAAAAAAAAAAAAAACCCTTTTATTTCTGGCTAAAAGAACCTCTTTTATTTAGAAGATGAGATCCAATTGCAAATGGCAAGAACGTTTACTATAATTTTTCAGATTAAACCCTAGTCATGTAAGCCACTTGCTTTTTATGTATGGATTTGGGTTGCAAATCCCAGTGCTATCTCACTCGATCAACTTTTACACGAAAATTAGCTTCAAGGGAAAAAGATTGAGAAAACAAAAAAGTTCAATTGCACAACACACTATTATATTATATTAAATTAAATTAATGCATTCGAGACCTTAAGTTTTTTTTTTCCCTTAATATACAAAAAATGGCAACTCTGTCTGTATACCCTAGGCCTAGAGAATTGTTTATTGGGTTGAACCTAGGAAACATTACAACAATCCATAAGATAGGAGCAATCGATTGAGGGTTTTTCTGCTTTCCTCCAACCATCAAAAAATGCCCCCAATCGATGAAAACTAATTGAACCCTAGATCATTTTTATGTTTGTTTACATCCAATCCAATGACAAACTTAAATAAATTCTGTAAACAAACTATTTTTTCAAATGGGATGAGCTTGAAATCCTCTTTAGCTACTCCTGTTTCAATCTACAGCTTCATATGGCCAAAGCCTCCTTTGAATGAAGCATAAAGAGGTTGTGATCTTTTAAAACTGAAGATATCCTCGATCCGCATGGTTTGCGGTTTAACTGGTTCACTTTTCTCCGTGTTGAATTCAGACAAATGTTGGTTACCGTAAACACGAACGCTAAGTGTCTTCTTTCGAGCTGCACCGACTTTGATGTTTTCATTGAAAAAGTCTATCAATTCTTGTTGTGTAAGCTGCCTTAATGCTGCAACCTGTTTGAATACAGACAGTAAAGATCATTTATTCAATCATATAAACTAACCATCTGTATTTGGTGATAGGATGATGGATGGGATTGGATAAAGATCAGATGTGGTTTGTGCATAAAAATATTATTAATACATAAATAAAATGAATAATAATTACCCAGACTGTAGTAAAGCATGAAAAAAGAGAGTAAAATGTACATGCTTTTCATTTAGCAGTCTGCAAAATAGTTGTATTTGTTTTCTTTCCCAATTCAAAAATGTCAGACTGATCTACATACCTCAGCTTCTCTCCTATCAAACTTGAGCGTCCCATCGGCAATCTCTTGCCAATAAAATCGAGATTCTTCCCTTAAATTCTTGTGCTTCTCGAGCTTCATATCAATCAATGCATTTACATTGCTCTGTGCAAAAAGTTGGCAATTGTTATTATACTATTAAAAGACCAAATCATTCACATTCAACCACAGGCCCAGAAAATCAGCACACCTTACGGTTAGCTAATCAAATCTTGAACAGAGAAAAGAAACACAAATATCAAATAAATCACACATTCACCCCACACTCAAAAGTAATGCACGAGCATTCTGCATCAAATGCTTAACAAAATTATTGGAAAAAAAGCATTCAATGAAGAGGCCATGGGGCAAATGATTTTTCAAATGTTATGAAGCTAAACTCTCCATATATATTTCCTCAGAAAAAAAAACTCTCCATATATATGATCCACTAAAATGAAGAATATATTTTATACACAAAATAGCAAAGGTCTGATATAAACCAGGAAACGGAACTAAGAAGCAAGATATAACAGAGATTCTGGGAACATGAACCCAACAATACTTTAACACAAGGCATGTCTACATGTGCTCTGGCAGCAAGTTCCTTTTCATTTTGAAATCGACCACTGGCATTCTACTCAAAGCTATAATACCATAAAAACATAAAAACATGCTCTTACCATTCAATGAGAAACAATTGTGCTGGGCATATTTGGGGCAGTGTTCCTACCTAGGGTCAAAGGGCTAGGGGCTAGGAAAGTAGGAATTTTACATTTTATGACTATAAGTTGAACAAGAATTTGATAATCAATCAGGGAGTGATTCAACTGAGATTGGACCTTCAAAAAGGGATGAAGTGTGTCTGGCTAAAAACTTCTTGTATTTTCTAGCAGCAGTATAATCAGAAGAAAACAAGTTTACAGCTGCTGTTCTTTTGCTAGAAGGGTAACCTGAAGCTGTGTAGAACAGAGAGGAAAGAAAAAGAAAGAAAGAAGAATACTGATCACCCAGTCAAAAATTCTACAGGAAAATCTCAACAACTCAAATCTTGAATAGCTACAAAGAATACAACTAAGAAAACATTCCTCTATCCTAAAAAATTTTGGATCCTAAACGCATTAGAATCATTAAAAGACTCGATTCATATACTAAATACTACCTCAAACCCTCAACTAGAACTAAACACTACTTTAACCCAAAATATCTAAACTAAACCCAAAAATAAGACCCAATGGGCTAAGACAAAAACCTATTCAAGCAAAACAGAAAACGAAAATTAGCCCGAGACCGAAACTACAATAAATCTCTGAATTACTTTGAACAAGAAAAACTTGTTGATAAAGAACCCAAAAAGCTTTTGGCTTCCAAAAGTTGGAATAATCTAATGAAGCTGCTGAAGCTTAGGCTTTTATCAAGCACGTTAAAAACAAATTCCACAACAACACAATAAGGGCAATTACTTCCACCAGTAGAACTCTCCTATCTATCATACCTGAAATTCATCATTTGTCATCGCATACAATTGACTCTCAAACATTTTCAGGAAAGCCTCAACCCTCATATCAATACTTCCTGGATCCTGTCAAGAGAGACCACGTTCTTGAGTTGAAGCAACAAACTAAGATGTATATACAAAAGATACAAACATGCAATGCACCTTTACTGTAGATTGGATAATAAACTGCAATCCACGGATTCCGGAATCATTCCTGATCAAAGACAATTTAAGATCTTAAAACACCAATCCATCCAAACATAAAATGAAGGGACATTAGCCATTTTTATACCTCTGCATGAGGAAAGTAATGTATCCAAGTTGCTCAACAGATCTAAGCTGGTGGAAGGTAGGTTGTTTTGCAATAAGAGCAAAAAGCTGAAGTTTGACATTCAATATAAAATCATCCCGATGAACCTAAACATTCAAACATGATTCAAATCAGAGTTGAATAAGAGCTAGATAATCAAAATACCACAATCTTACCCAAAGAAAAGCAAGAAATACAAACACAAACACACGCCAAAAGGAAACAAAAAAGTAAGAGAGGTTTGGAAGACAAGGAAAAAACGAGCGTCATGTCCACTCCAATCATGAAGAACAGACGCAAGCATTAAACACTTTAACTCAAATCATACAATTCATTCAGTTTTCTATGGTTCATATTTCAGACCACACATAAGATAAAATTCCTCTAAAATTACTCTTTTAGCATGAAAAAGTTCCTAAACAAAATGGCACTTGTCCTCATTGGAGAAACTATCAGTTAAACTTCAAGTTGCAACAGATGAATGCATGTGAAGATCAATTGTTTACTATAAAAATGAAGCTGAAATGAAATCTAAGAATATATTAGAGGATCCAACATGATTAATTATGAACAATGATGATTTTGATTGATAAGAGCCTAAGGCAATTTTTATTTTTCTACAGACCTTTAATGGAATCTATGATTAAGGCCAACAAATAAATAATGGTCTAAAATTTGAAACAGGAAGGGTTTAAGAAACAATACCATTAACAGAGTTTCAGGAAGTTAGAGCTAAGAAGACATTTAAGAACTCACACTACATCTGTCATTCATGGCAGCAATGGAAATAATAAATGTGGCACATGCTAAGTAGCATAGAAATGGGTATCAGTATTTGATATGGGTATGTATCTATGGGCCTGACAGATCATTCTTAGAGCCAGTTAGACATTTAAGTTTCACAGTTTCAGCTACAAAAATGTCCAAAAGTAGGAGGCAGGTATGTCTTAAAAGTGTCCTGACCAATTTAATTATTATATAAATAAAACTTCTTTTATACTTTTCATATAAAAGCAAAAGTCAATTTTGTTTAATATCTTCTTGTACTTTTAAATTTTTTTTAATTTGATCAATACTATTTAGTTCTTTAAATAATTTTTTTGGTCAAAAATATTAATGAAACACCTTTGTTTTTAACAACTGAGAAGTTCAAACCCAACCACCAACTGTTTTCTTCTACATAATAGACTCCAAGATATATAAGATTTGCCCATGTTTGATCATTTTCTTCCATTTTTTTTAATTATTATTTAAATTGCAGCATTTTGGATTTAATTAGATTATGACCATCATTTTAAACCCAACATGAAGATTCATAAAAGCCTGTCAGCCTAATGTTTTGAGTCCGGAACCTAATCTTTCTCCTACCATCATATTTCTTGTTCCTCTAACTCTTTAACAGAACCATCATTATCCCCTTGCCATTGCCCCTCCCTCTCTATCCCCACGAGTGCAAATTGCAACAAGGGATCTGGCCCATATTTTGTGCAGGAGAAATTATGTCAAGATGAAATTCAATGAGAGCAATTATCCAAACTTTTGAGATCAATATCATACAAGATACTGAAACAGAAATGCATTCCGGATAGGGTGGCCAAAACTTTCATTTTCACCAGACACACAATTACCTGAATATAGTGGACTAAACAAGAATTCTCATCACTTGGATTAAGGCCTTCCTTAGAGTAGAAGTAATTCATGCCTCTTTCAAGCTTGACAACTCTATTTGTTAGATGCTGGGATGGAAAAAGTGGTTGGCATATAGGTTTCAGACCCTTGAAGAAAACTTCCTCAACATGCTGGATCATTAACTCTGCTTCCACATTTTCAAAATTTCCTATGGGAGAAATAAATTAATAGAAATAAAAAAACTAAGAATGACAATATTTAGGACCAAGCAAGTATGACTAGGTGCCATTCAAGCAATTATGAGAAAGAAAAATATGACAAACCTGCTATGTAACACTCAAGGAAGGCCCTTGAAAGCATCATGGGAGCAAATTTTGCAAGGTCTTCTGCATTAAGACGAGGTAGAACTTCAAGTTGTTCCATCCAAGGCCATGTCTGGTCCTCTAGTATTAATGTGCAATAGTTCATAGCCTGTTGATAGGGTTGCCGAAACTTCAAATTTTGATAGTCCTTCATTACCATTTCCTAGTAAAACATAAATGCAAACAACAGAACAGAAGGTTAGTAACAAAAGTATTGATTAATATTTTAAACATCACTTCTAATCACATGCTCTATCAATGAACCAATAAATTCAACCCAAATAAAAAAATTTACTAACTGAAAATATTTAGCAGAATAGTTCAATAGAAAGGGATTAGGTTGACCATAGATTACATGCCTGTAGACTATGTTTACACATCACTGATGTAAATATTACTTTGACAAAGAGAAGACAGCCAATACGGATCAATACTTCTCAATGTGTAATGGATCATATGTTCAGCTGACTTTAACTTTTGAATGTGGGAGAACCTTGGGACACCTCCGCCCTCCCCTCGGAGGCATGTTTAAAACGGCATGGATTTGGTGCACAGTCCAAAGCCCCAATTAAAGCTAGCTGTACTTAACTAGTAACTGACATTTACATAACTATCCATAATAAAACTGCCTTAATCAATTCACAAGGATATGTTTATCCAACATTATTTTACCCTCCTCACACAAACTTTATCTATTTACTAGCTTGTTTTATTGCCTTTTCACCAATTAAATTATTTAAATTTATATTTGCCTCAGCTTCTTACTTGTGGCATATTCATTTCCCTAATTTTGATTTTCAAAATAACAAAATGCTATGTTTCTTCTAAATTACTACTTTATATTATATTTGTTATTATTATTAGATTAATACTTTTTTTAAAGTGAAAACATACTCAACTTAATTCGAAGTTAGTCCTTTTTGGCAAATCAAATTGGGTTAACTTCAGGTCTCAACTCTTGCCAGGTCTAAATGGGACAATGGATGAAACGATCAAAAGCTTGAAGAATTACCACAGGACTTATACACTAGATGTAAACTTCATGTGATTGTGAGCTCATATGACAAAAGCCCAAAATTATGAAGTTATCCAACAAATAGGAACAAATGCATTCACATAGATCAATATTCAAGTTAAGGTTGGAATTTCTTTAATGCTGGATCTATTGAACCTTCAGGCAAAAAACCCCTAATCATTGTTTCAGTAAATAAGTAACACACGAGCAAGATCCAAAGGAAGGGAAGAGAGGAAAAAGACAATGGCATACTAATGCTAAGAGTCAATTGTTTATTGCAGAAGCGTAAATAGCAATTTATACGGGCTCTTAATCAGTACCTTGATTACCGAGAACCTATCATGTTTCACTTCAAAATTTGCAATTTTATCAACAACCGTCTCCAGCAAGGTCCTCAACTTGTGATTATAACCAACCAATGTCACCTATAAGGAAAAACCAAATTAAAAGTTATAATTAAAGTAGGAAGTTAAAGAAATGATGATACAACCACTGTGCATGTGTGCAGACATATTTATTTAATTAGTGAAAAAATGATTACCATAAACAAGTTTTTATTTTTAATTTTTTTTTTCTTTATTTTCCCTTTCTCTTGGATAGTTTTAAATGGGGCAAGGTTGTGGAGCGCACACATATCATAGGTATAAAATATTTCCAGGCTATTCCATGTTTAATCTAACTTGAAGAGAAGGCAAACTTAAAGCTGGCATGAATTAAGGTGACATTGATACTCTGTCGGTCTAAGCTAACTCGATACAAGTCTCAAAAGATTGTAAATGCATATGATTCAATTAGCTTATTTCTTTTCACAAAAAGCTAAAGATAATCTACTTCAAGATTTAAGCAGCATTGTAGCAAATTCCTTAAAAAAAGGCTTCATAGTGGATATTCAATTTTAAACAATGCTTGCGCTTCTCAGAGTTCCCTGAATTATGCTTCATCAGACGCTCTCTCTCTCTCTCTTCCTAAATAAATAAGCTAGTGATCCCTACTACCTTCCACTTAAACATTTTTATTATTTTTTTTATGCCCAAAAAGAGAAAAAGGAAAAAGGAAAAACACCAAAATAATCTTATAACTAGTTAAGAAGGATTTGTTTACGAGAAACAAATTTAATGAAAACCTATATGATCTTATGATTTTACAATCAAACTTATTAGAAATAGATCCACCGATATGACCTCTGCAACCCTTATTAGGCAGAAAATTGGCCAAACTCCAGTTACGTGAAACTTTAGAATGGAACATGTGCCACCAACTTTGAATTCTTGTAATAAAAATTTAAAGTTTACCTTAGTTCATCTTTCCAGAATAAAGATAATAATTTTTGCTAAGTAATAAAGATATGATATATATATCTTACTAGTAAATATCATTAGAATTACCAATACTCAATTCATATTAAGGTCAAATGCAAAACATTATCAGACGGAATCACATAAATGACACAAAGAAAAGAAAAGAAAAAAAATACCTGAAAACCACTATCTGTATGTTTGATACCATAATACAGACCAGCAACCTGAGCATAGTAAGCTTAAGCATAGGAAACAAAACAAAAGATCAGTATAGAAGGAAATTTTACTCAAAGCATAAGAGCAGAACTACCATCATTATAAAGGGAGTAAATGACATACAAATATTGCACTGCAATTAACAAATCACAATTCAAAATTGTGCTGACTGCTGAGTCAACCAAAATATTATGTGGCTGGGCAACTGCAGGTAATATGCTACACACTATAGATAGCTTTGGCAATTAAGAAGCCCAAGCAAATAGGAAAATAACTGGGGAGAGAGAAGAGTAAAATTGTACATTTAAAGGCTACTGCCACCTGAGTACAGCATAATCACATCATACCATTATGGAAAAAAGAGTCAAATTTATCATACCATATTCATTCAAGTAATCCATCAACAATCGTGCAAAAATATCAGCAAGAAGTTCAGCTTCAGGAGAGTTGCTAGCATAAGGGCAGTTGAAGTCTATCTTAACATATGCCTTAGGAGTGGAGAACATTGTATCAGGCTTGTACCACAATTTTGAGTAGGATGAACTTCTCAATAAGACAGGAAACTTGACCTGTTGCAAAAGTTGATCACATGAGAAGTTTAAAAAACCAGAGAAGAAAAAAAACATGATCATAACAAAATCAAAATCAAATTAAAAGACCCATCAAACCTTCTCCTGTGCATTCTTAAGAGACAAGTCTGTTGGTATGAAGAGATTAGGTGCTGGTAAATGAAGCTTTTCATTAGGAGCTGATGACATCCAACCCTGCAGTCACATAAAGATACCATCGAGAATCCTTCCTTTAGTAGAATCAATAACTAGTTCATCAATAGACAATTAGACAGATCTAACTGACATATAATCAGTAAGATCTAAATGCAGAGTGCAGACCTGAATCATTGAAGGCGTAACTTTCTCAATGGAATATGCAGTACCATACCATGGCTCCACCTTGTCAGTCAGTCCCTCAAATTTCTTGGACTCCCAGAAAATTCTGTTTAAAAGAGGCCTTATCAAAAATAAGCCATACCATACCACACCCACAAGTATCTCTAAACTAACAAGATGCAGAAACCATTTCTACAATTAAGAAACACAAGATTTTTAAACATTTCAAGAATATTCTGAAAGCTTCCACAAATCGCATCTAATACATAGATAAGCTGAATAAACAACTTCCTTTGGACAAGATCCTATTTGATATCTAAGAGCTGTTTGTTAAAATGCATAATATGTTCACACGGACATAGAGCATGATGGATATATGAAAACTTAACATCTATTTTAAAAAGGTGGCCAAACAAGTCAGCCAGATATGCATAATATAAAGGTTAAATGAGCTAAAATGTTTCTAATTGGACAAGGGAACACATAACATGTTTCAGTTTAAACCTTATTCAAACACAAACCTGACGTTCTCTGGAACAAGCTGGTTTAGTGTCTTTTGTATGGTGTCTTGATTAAAATTCGAAGGCAATGATGACCCTACTAGCCAATCTTTTGGAGGATATATCTGGAAATCAAATTCAAAAGAACCAGAATCAAACCAGTAATTCTCCAACATACGATCATCAATATTAGAAAGTTAACCTTGAAAGACCTAAGATAAGAGATTCATGCAATGAAACGGGGAAGAAAAGAGAAGTGGGGGCAGGAGGATGTATTTAATTTACCTGCATATTTGATGCAATATTTACGACATAATCAATAGGACGAATTTTGTCCTGATAGTGAAATCCTGTCTCGCAAACAGCCGAGAGCTTCATTGACAAAGTAAATATCTTAGAACCATTAATGTGGTGAACTAGAAAGATAGTGACTAATATTAAAATCACAACACAGGAAGGAAAAAAAACATTTTTTAAGTTCCATATACATAAGAAACAATGACACATTGCACAAAATGCACCAGTCTAATGGCTGGCTATATTTTAGTTTATAAATCTTTGCAATTTCATGCATCGAGCTAATTTCTAAATTTATGTGCTATAGGATTAAGTTCTGCTGAGTTTAGAATATTCAGGAAGTTACGCTTATTTTCTTGGAGTAGAAGTTAATTTACCAGAACTAGTTTGATGTTAGCCTAAGGCACCAGCAAAGCAAGGTAAATACATTTAATGATGATCTAAACGGTGACATCATCAACAGTCAATAACACCTAAAACAACTACAATTGATTCAAGTATCATATATGTATACCTCATCAAATATCCACTTGCAAACACCAGACTGCTGCAACAGCTGAATGTACTTAAATAGCAACCCAACTATATCCTGCATGTGATCTAAAATTTAATCGATGACAACAATATTAGTCAGGTACACGTTATCACCATTTCCCAGCCAATAACAAGCCTTAGTTATCTTTACAGAATCAAATAATGCAATAATTAGAAACATATCAGACACCTGATTTGAAGGGATAGGAATTGAAATGAAAATAAAAACTAACCATGGCCAGCATCAGTAAGATCTATTGTTACTTTGAAAAACGAATACTCCTTAGTCCATTCACTTTCACCAGCAGACAATCCAGTAGCCCATCCTGCAAAATTCCATATAAACACAATTCAGGGTGTTACTAATTTATAATGTATATACACACAAAAAAAATACATATAAATATTGCCACAGAATTTTGAGCATGCCTTCCTCATAAAAGGGGGGAGAGAGAGTAATATGATGGGGAAAAAAAAAGAAGCTGCAAGATGCAATTTGCCCATGTATGCATGCAAAATTAAGTTAATATTGCTAAGCTGGCAATGAAAGTCATTGCTTTCTTTCCTGTCTCCACATCCTCAATTATTTAAATTTTGAGTTCAATATAAAGTACCACCCATTCCTTCCTTGTCCACTTAGATTCTTTGCATTGTCTTAAACTTCTTACTAACTTTTATGCTCTTCCGGGTTGCAACAACCCAATACCAGGCTATTACAAATAAGAATATACCATATCAAAATACAAATACCTCATGGTTTTCATGCACTTACAACATGCGTAAAGGCTACTTATAGTTTAAGCCATTTATTGGAAAATTCAAGTAAAATACCATGATCCTAATGTGACACAATTCACAGAAGCAAGGACACTTGATACAAAATCAAAATACACTAAATCTATCATTTGACGAGACCTCCAAAACATTTTCAACCAATACACCACTGCATATAGAAGTAGGACTCTATAAATGGATTAACAGCACCGACTTACTTTGCTGAACTTCAACTGATATTTCTATTTAACATGAAAAGTTAAAACTACCAAGTAATCTGATTGGAATAAATACAATACAAGAAAAAGCTCTAAAATAGACCATAAACGATAATTATAGGACATGAAATAAACTAGAAAAGTCAAGTGAAGAAGCACCTCATTTCTAGGATAAAAGAACATAGACAAATACCATGATATAAATTGTTATCTTTATAGTATAAAAGACCAAAAAGGCAATATATATATGTTATTATGTTAACGAGAACAGTAAAATATATCCATATTTCATCTGAATTTTAAGAAGACTTGTCCTAAGTGTTAGACAGGTTTCAAAATTTGATTGTCTACAGTGCACAAACACATGCACAACCTACCTAGTGATTTCAAGACATAAAACAACGACCCTTCTCCTTCATGGCCAATGAGGTGACCAAGATACCTGCATGGCCCTTCCTTGTATCGAAGAATGCTTGGTGTTATTGGCCATGCAATTCTTAATTTGTGGCCTTCTTTGATTGGAACAGTTCGGACAAGAATCTGACAATAATATTTGTTAAAAGAAAAATGGGAAAGCAGCAAATAAAAAAAAAAACTTTTAGATTCTTATAGCTTGTAGCATAACCCTTGCTTGCTTTGCTTAAAATTGTGACAAATATAACACGTTGACTATTTATAGGCACCATCACAGTACTACATACCTGAAGATGTTCTGATGTGCAAGGTTGACCAGGAAATTTGAAAGAGCTTCTATCATAGTCTCGAATTTCCTGGAATTTGTCTTCCACCAGACTCTGAATTTTATCAAGGCCTTCTGAAATTATCAAACAGATGAAAATTGTAATTTGTGAAGATCCAAACCAATCATAGCAAAATCTCCCTCTCTGCTTACCAAAGTCATAGCCCTTAAATGACTGAAAACTTTGTTACTAACCTTTTACATATACAACCAGATGCATGAGGTTGGCTGAATAATTCTCTTCATAGAATTTAAGGAGTGCTTCCCTTGTGTCTAATCCTCTTGCCTTTGGTCTAACATCCAAAGTGTCCAAGTTCCCTAAACATGAAATATAAAACAAAAAATTATAGATACTCAGAATACTGATAAGCACTAGTGTCCGTATTTTCTACAGGTTCAAAACAAACAGAAGAAATTGCCAAAAGGAAGACGAGTGAACTATAATAGAGATACAACAAATCCAAGAAAATTAAACCACCAAAGCAATTAGCTGAGAGAGCAAAGAGAGATTGATCAGTATCTCATAATTGCACTCCATATGAATGTCCTGTCATTGCAAATTGATGGAAAGAAAAACACAAGAGTTTTCAAAAAATATAGTAATTAAACCCATATATATCTATTGCATTGAGAAAATCCCGAAAGAGTTAAAATCTTAGCATCCAATTTAGAAGGACAACAGGAAAGAGACTCTCAGAGAAAAGCAGAAGCAATAATGATCGAAACTGTAGAAATGCTAAAAATATATCAGTTCTCATATTTTCTTTGTTGCAGATCCATTTCATTAAGTTTTCAATAGTAAATGTGCAAATTATTTGACTACCCATGTCTATGAAGCAGAATGAATGGCATATAGCCTGCTTAGTCAAATGATTCAACTATAGCACATTTACGCTAAAAGAGAAGAGGGAAGAAAAATGTGATGCAGGGAAAGGAAGGAGTGAAAGTCAAATAAGGGAAGAATTTGACCTGTACTGAATTTGTGATATGGATGGCTTTCCAAACTTAGATGTTTATGAAGCTGCATAGAAGGAAAAGTTAAACAGAAAAGGCAGTGAGCAATAGATCGAGAAAGTTCAGCAATAAAGTATGATACATGACAAGTAACATGAAACAAATGAAACAAAAAAGTACCAAGTCCCAACTACTACAGCATAAAAGTTTTAAATCTATAGTCAAACACTATCATTACAGGTAATTCAGAAAAGAAACTACAAGCAAGAAACAAGTATTCTCATTTATTTTCAAGCAACACAGAAAGTTATACATTTTCTAACAAATTAAAAATCTGGAGCAGTTTTAGTTATATAAATCAAACCATTCAAATGGCTAGTATATTTAGAGTGACAATTTAATGGTTGAATTACAAATTGTGTCCGGTGTAATTAATGATCAGAAATAATTTTTACTTACTAAATCCAATCATCTCTTTTGGCCAAAAATAATTCAAAACAACTTCAAAACTACCATTTTAGCAATGAAACAATGACATCCATGCAAACCATCTAACCCAAAGGACCTGAAAGAAAATCCATGAATTGATGGAAAGTTTTCAATTGACCGGCATATCCAGTATCCTCTTGTATCAATGCCAAAGGACGAAACGACACTTGCCAATTTTTATAAGCTCAGTTAATCCATTTGAGTAACCAATCACATATATGCACATAATAGCTGCTTTTGTGAATGCTGGCCAATCACCTAATTAGTACTCAAATGAGAATCCAGACCGTGAGCACAAATGAGGGATCGGAAATTTCAACTAGTGCTTTATGCAAATCATTCCAAGATCTTCCTACAACAGTCAAAACCTTTTGATCCTGCTTTTATATCAGCACATGTATAATTAACCTAAGTGCAACGTGCATAATATCAAACCAATTACATGAGAGACAGTTAAATCCAGGATCCACTTCTTCTAAAAAAAATAATAATAACAAAAAGGGGTGACACTAGCATCTTGAACTAGTCAGAGGATTTAGTAGATGCAAAGTGATTCAACAATAAAACAAATAATACCTGGTTCATTCTCCAAGCATCTGACAGTAAGTTTTTCTGGTTCTCTAGAGAGAGAGAATTGTATCGATTAGTTATGGTCTAAAACAGAGAAAATCCCTGGCATTAAAGTATACCATGAAACAAAGAGCTAACCAGAATCAACAGCTTTAATTTCCCTCATTGTAGCATCAGCTGACATCAGCGGTTTGATGAAGAATTGTGCAAACCTGAAGAGTAAGTGACAGGAAAATAATGAAACTCTGACATTTACAACATTGAAAACAGCAACTACAGGAAAATTGAACAAACAGCTCCTACCGGTCCAGGGCCTCTTCAAAGCAATCAGTGTTAACATCAAAATAATAGTTGGTATGCTCAGAAGCAGTATACGCATTTGTACTGCCCCCATGCTGCAAACAGGAAGATAAACTGCATGTAAATTTTATATCAAATGAAAATTATTGGTTATAAGAGGGCATCAAGTCTCATTTCATCCTTCATTATTCCTTTAAAAAAAAATTGTAACTTTTTTGTACACCAGATATAAACTTTTATAAAATTTGATTTTCAGTTAGTTATAAGATATCTAATTCCACTTTCTATATACTTCTCTAATTATAATATTACTAATCTCGCCCAAAAGGATTAACATTATATTTAAAATATCATAGTTTTAAAAAGTTTGCATAAATAAATCATCTAATTATGTGCTCATGAGAAAGTGGTTTTATATAGAATATATCGGCCCAAAAAATGATCCACACAGCTGACCTCACACAGTGAGAGGGATCATTGTTGTAACACAACCATTCAGGTGCAACACACAAGACTACGAAGTTTACTAAGCATGAAAAGAGATATTAAGAGCCCTCATCCCTTTTAAACATGCTTTTGAGTGCCAGTGCCCAGATGCTAAAATGTAAAATAGTAATTGACACATAAGATACACCATAAATAAAATTACTAAAAAAGATTAACATAAACACTAAATACATATAGCAATAGATAACCCCATTGCATAAAAGATGATTAGTACCTCTGTAATGTACTTTGAGTAACTATCCTCCACGGGATACTTTTCACTGGCATAAAACAGCATGTGCTCTGCAAACACCAGGGAAACCCCAGTACATAAAACACAAAGAAACAAGTCAAATTATAACTATCCTAGCATCATTTTGTTTTCCATAACTGCTAAACCAAAATTAATTCAACACTAATTTCAATACAAACCAAAAAATAATTAAAAGCAAAATTATTTGAACTGGAAAAAAGGAAGACTTGAACCCTGTTTTCTGAACAGGGTATACATGCAACAATGAGCTTATTAATAACACTAAAAACAGTAGAATTACTCAAGTCCAAAGTATAAATAACAGATAAACTGGGAAGACAAGAAAACACATTGGCAAAATAAGAGGGGAAAAAACTTAAAAAAAAAAAAAGAAGAGAAAACATACCGAGAAAATGGGCAAGGCCTTCAAGGCCATCAGGGTCACAGAACGAACCAACACCCACATTCATAGCAGCAGCACACTGGAACATTAGAGAAGAAAAGAATATAAGAAAAAATGGGTAAAAGTTTTTCGGAAAAAAAAAGAAATGAATTGGACGAATAAATTTGCCTTATCGGTGTCAGGATCGCTAATGAGAAGAACTTGAAGGGAATTCCTAAGGACGATCCTCCTGTATTCTCTTTTGTCGATTCTGGGCTTTAAAATCTCCACATCTTCTTTGCCGACCGCCATTTATTTTAGTTAGTTAATCTGATAAGAGAAAAGAGCAGTTCAATCTGGGCGCTTTTGGTCTTTCGGGATTTTGGTTTATGGCGAGGAAACAGGGAAGAGATGGAGAAACTCAGAAACAGAGACGACTAAGAAGGCTGGTACTTTTCCATCAAAAAAAAAGAAGGCTGGTACTTGGGAGAGAGATTTTCTTTATATATAAAAAAAAATAAAATGATACACTAAATATAAACAAGGAAAAGGCAACGTTCCCGACTTTGCTTT
>AWWV01011646.1:0-36188 GCA_001974805.1 Corchorus capsularis
TTTCGCTTTTTAGTTGAAAAATATAAAATATAATATATATATATATATAGTAATTTTGATTGAAAAAAATTATATTCCTTCAATTATGGCGACTCTCTCCTTTGACTTGTTGACACTTGTTTATGGTAATGGGAGGGTGAACTCGGTTGTGGAGATTATTATAGCTTTTGTCGTGTAAAGAGAGAAGCTAATAGCACAAAGTCTTTTTTTCTTTCTTTTTTTTGGTAAATAGCACAAAGTCTACCTTAGAGTAGGTGGTCAGTTTAGCTCTTCATTAGACAAGAACTCATTAGTAGCAAAAAAAAAAAAAAAAGACAAGAACTCATCCAGTGTTACGGCGAGGGTTCAAGGATTTAGGCCTGATTTGCTGGGCACCGCAAATGTTTAGGCCTAAAATGTCGCAATTAGAAGGATCATGCCGAAATTGATAAAACACGCAAAGGTTTAGGCCTTTATAGAATTTTTAGCCTTGTTATGAATATCTGAAAAATTTATTTAATTCAAGCTCGAGTTCGAGCTGAAAATCAAGCTTGATTCGGCTTTTTAAAGTTTTATTTAATGATTTGAGTAACTCAATACTCGTCTCGAGTTAAATTCGATCTTTAAAACAAAGCTTGACCGAGCTCTAAATTCCTAATTGCTCGAGTTCAGGTATCATACTAACTCGACTCAAATTCAATCAATTACAGTATTACACCCCTAATTAATCATGGTAGGCTAATATACACCATGAAAGTATTAGAGAGATTTATATTTACGACGGACAACCTGTCATTTCTAAATGAACATGTACGTCGCAAATATTAACACTTTCATGGCAAAATAAGCATTGTATATATTAAATTTTAAGATAATAAAAATGTAAGAGATAATCAAATTCGACGACTTGTGTCGCAATTACGATTAAGAGCATGTGATAGATGTGATAGATGTCAGGTCCAATAAATCTCTTAGGATTTTTAGAAAATCTCATTTTTCACCATCGTCACTTTAATATGAAAATAATAAATATAAAAATAATAATAAGTATAATTGCGATAGATTGTCCATCGAAGTAGATAATAAGTGTCTGTAGCAGATTGTAATTAACGCTACATAACACTTCGAGCTCTTCTCTTTTTCTCCTTCTCTCCCTTTCTTTTCTAGTTGCCACCGCTACACACTTGAGACTCCCTATGCCACTTTGAGTACTAGCCATTTTGATTCGATTTCAACTCCATTTAAATATTTTTGAAGAACTTTGAGCTTCCTTATCAGTTCTTCTAATTTTTTTTAATCACTTCCTCAATTCCTCTTTCCAATGAGTTAAATTCTTTTTAATGATCTTGAATGTGAGTTTGAAACTAGTTGAAAGGAGAAACCCTAGATTTAAAATGGTGGAAGAGATTGATTCGAAATTGAGAGAATGAAGATTGGCGGAAATTGAAGTTGTTGCCAACATTGCTGCCATATAAAAAACGTTGTTCCATTTTACCCCTCTGTCTTTTAGGTTCAACATGTTTCCGTTACCTGAAATTTTGTTTTGTTATTAATTAGGTTTCCAAAGGGATGTTCACATTCTCTCTTTTAATGAATTCAAATTCCTACTTAGTTGCTTCAATTTTATTTCCTTTTCAATGAATATTTGTAGCTTCTCTAAGTGTTTCTTCTTCTTCTTCTTCTTCTTTTTTCCTTTTTTTTTGCTTTGTTTTGGATGGTGAAAATGAGATGGAAATCTAAATGGGTCATTCAATTATTTTTTTTATTTTTTTTAATTTTTTTTATCTCATCCGGTATCCAAGGTTTCGTCCTGACTGATCCGGATCCGACCCGCGTCGCGCACCTGGTTATGGTGGGTGAGTCTCCCAACAGGGGCAGCTGCATACGCAAGGTCTAGAACCCGAGACCTGCTTAAGCTGGAACAGGCCGCTTACCACTTGATCCAACCCCTTGTTGGGTCATTCAATTATTGGGCTTAGGCCTTGTGCCTACAAACGTAATATATAAATATATACTATATATTATTTTTAACTATCATGGAAATTACTTGAAGGCCAAATTGAGGATTAATGTGGTGCCACATTTTGGCTTTTTTTTTAGTCTTTTCTCACTTTTCGGATGACTAAAAAGCCCCTCTATGAGTTTCTCTTCTTCCTTTTCCTGCTACCCTTTTTTGTAATCACCCATTTCCCTTCCTTAATTGCTTTTAATTAATGTTTCTACCTCATTTTCTTTTTTCCTCCCACCAACTCAACTGCTGCTTCCTTTCAACTCCTCAATGTCGATCAATCTTCAGGTTTGCCAAAAATCAAACATTTCATTACTCCCTTCTGTTATCACCTTCACATCTCTTTCCTTTTTCTTCTCCTTCCCCACCCATTCACCATGGTCCGTTCAATGTTTTTCTCCTCTGAATTAAATCACCATTTCTTCAATGCGTCTATTATTATCTAATTAACACCATATTCTATTACTTCTTTGCACTTCCTATTACTTACAAATAAAAGCATGTTCTTTGACCTTCTTAGTTTTGCATGTCTAAAAAGTTAGCTTAGACAATATTAAAACTAATCCATTTAAATTGCATTTTTACTGCAACCTTATATAATTCAATCAATTAATCAAGCACTACTTTAGAATAAAGAATATTCGCAGATCTTATATAAATGATTATATTAATATCACCACTCTAAAACAAAAAATGCCCGTAGCGCTAGCGAGGGCTAATATGACTTGTATTTATTATGGTGCTTCCATTTTGCGTGGATAAATGATACTCCCTTTGTCCCATATTATCTGTCCCTTTTGGGTCAAAACAATCATGCATTTGACCTTTAATAAAAATATATATATACAATCAAATTTTCAAAAAATATGTTTTGAAAAGTTTAATACTTAACTTAAACAAAATATAATTTTTTAAAATTTATTTTTATATAATTTTTTTTATAATTAAAGGTCAAAGTTAGGAAACTTTGAATCAAAATGGACAGATAATATGAGACTGAGGGAGTATTATTTTTTGAAAGCTTCGGTTGTTCAATCAATTGCAAGTGTTGTAAGTGCCGGTAAAAATTCAGATTTTTGGAGTGTGAGTCAGTCAGAAAATGGATAAAAGAAAAGGAAGAATGGGCCAAAAGGCAAGAGATGACCTAAACCCAAAATCAAGCAAAAGTATGAATAGTGAAAATGAATCATTGGGGCTAACTTTTTTACATGTAAAAAGTGATTTTCTTTCTTTCTTTCTTTCTTTGGTGAAAAGATAATTAAAAGTATGTAACATACAAATTAAATACTTTTTATTTATTTTTTTGGTTAGGTAAAGTCCCTTGGCAACACTTTGTTATGAAATGTCATGGGTTCTGTAGACCTAATTTCAATCAATCAAGCTTACCCTGAAAAACTCCATCAAACAAAAAGCTGGAGTTTTCCTTAGGCATGAAAGTATTAATCGAACATTACCAATATATTGTATTGGGTTATTCCA
Source organism: Corchorus capsularis (assembly GCA_001974805.1). NCBI lineage: Eukaryota > Viridiplantae > Streptophyta > Magnoliopsida > Malvales > Malvaceae > Corchorus > Corchorus capsularis. Next base: position 3,467 of record AWWV01011646.1, read on the forward strand.
AGCTATGTCTTTTATCATTATCTGATTGTTGTCTATTTGTGTTAAAGTGTTTCCATGATTCATTCATTCTGCGAAATTCAACTCTACAATAAAGGTATTAGTTCCAGGATTTTACCAAAAAAAAAAAAATCCTTCAAATGTGATCGAGTCGTCAGTAAATCACAAAATAAATCCCTACAAAAACCTTACTAAGTAGAAAGGGCAAGTAGAGGTCGAATCCCACAGAGAGAATGATTAACTTCTTTTCCTAACAATTGTCTTTAATAAACACAGATAAAAAATTATCAATTGAAAGTATGATTAAGAATAATTAAAGCAAAGCAAACTAATTAAGAAAACTAAAGCAAACTATAAATACTAACTAAGAAAACAATCCATAAAAGCTCCCTCCAACATAGGATTAATATCACTCTTGACAGAATTAACATGGATCATCGATATCAAATGATTATGAAAACAGTGGATAGCTTGCCTGAGTTTAAAACATAAATTTCAAATCCATTAATTTCCAAATTAGATAACCTCAACTTTCTGGGTCTAGAGTATCATCCCCATTATTCTAGTCAAATTCCTTACTTTCTGGGCCTCAGTATCATAAAAAATAAAGCATTAAGTTCAAGCAATTCTAACAAGCACAAATCATGGTAAGACTTTCACATACAAATCAATCTTTGATGCTCTTGAAAGGAATGACTCGTTCTCAATCAATTTCTACCAAACAATTAAATCCGACCACTAAGTTCTAGATTTAATTTATCTTATGTAAACTTAAGTTTCTCAAGAAAGTACTAGTTTCAGTCCATAGAAATAAGCAAACATGTCATTAAACAGAGACTTTAAGAAATATCCAAACAAAAAATCATATATAAGCACAAAATCTCCCCATGATAAAAGTCAAGAGATCAATTTAAAATCCTACATTGGAAAAAATAAAGAACTAGCCACAATTGAGTGGACATCAAAACAAATAAAGAAAAGAGAGGAAAACTTAGCTAGACAAAGGTCTGATCGGCGGCTCTCTCCCAAAAGAAAAGAATAAAGAGTTGTGTATAACCTAATTATGAGAGAAAGGTAGGTTATTTATATTAGAAACTTAGGGCAAATTAACCTAGGACAAAATAGACTTTTAAACTCATTAATTCTCCTTCCAATTGAATTAAATTTCGTCCTCCAGGTCTGGGCTAACTCTTGATCACACCCACTTAAGGCTGAACAAATCAGTTTGGACTTGAATTCATGGGCTTTTCACGTCCAACTTCTGTGCAGAAACTTCGAGGGCATTTTTGTCAATGAAAATGGAAGAATTGGAACTTGAGCTTCAAAGCAAAGTTGTAAAACTTTGAATCAGCTTTCCAACGCATTTTGAATCACCTAAATTGGACATCAAAATCAAAAGTTATGCTAATTTTCCCAAGACTGCATTATGATTGGATCAAATCTGGACAACTTCAAGAAGAAGACACCATGATAGCGCTGATATTGAATCTAGATTGTTTCTGGGCATCCACCTGGATGGCCCAGCCGCCCAAGTAGTAAGCCTATGTGCCCAGCTTTTCTGGTGTGACGACTTGTCTTCTCGATTGAACTCATTCTTGATTTCTTCACCATGGAACCTTATAGCAGTCTTCATGACTCCATAAGTGTAATATCTACTTTTTAAGCTCTTTAATCACGATCATTGAAGCTCCAAATCTTCATTAAAATTCCAAGTGAATATTTGTGGCATAATTCACTCAAAATAGCTCTAAATATTGATAAAATCATCATATATGCACTATTCTACTCTTCAACACCTATGAACACAAATATAAACATTATAAGGCATAATCAAGCACAATCAAGCATAAATAGACCTAAAAACATAGGAAAATGACCATAAAAATAAGGCATATTTTAGTCTGATCAAAATGGCACAAAGTCAATGTCGCTACAGGTTTGTGCTGCAAACACAATTCAAATGAATTGGCAACAAAGATAAAATTGACTCTGATATGTATCTTAATTTAACAAATACTTTATATGTTTATCTTAAAACGCGAGATTTGATCACTAAAACACTGGTGTTTTAAGTTTTTAATGTGTCTCAGCTACATCAATCAAGTTACCACAAGAGTCCAAAACATTCATAGAGATGGTTCAAGTTCAACTATTGCATCTACATGTGATATATAATTGGAATGTTGTTCCAATATTTCTAAATCATATATGGCGAGTGAAAATTACCGATTGCTTATAATGTTAAGAAAGATCGGGTGATTGTGAAAATTTATGACTTTCTGTAGCATATTAAGCTAAGTGTATGGGTCTAGCAACAAATTATGGAATTTTCTTAATATTTCTAGAGTGCATTACATTTTCTTATATAAGTTATTCGACCCAAAGGTCGAAACAAAATCTCTACAATTGAATAAATGGACATATTTTTTGATGCCCTACTAATATTTATACGTATCGTGATGACTGTCATATTAATTTTTCATTATTAATATATTATATGCGATTCCCACTAGAATATTTTCAACGTCTAAAATGGCGAAGCACTTTATTCACTTGATATTACAACATTTTGTTAATTTAAGTTTCTATTTTCGTAAAGGATATTATGCATGTGAATGATGAGATATAATTAACTTAGCAAAGATACATCTTGCAAGATGTAACTATTTTATATATACATATATCTCATAAAAATAGGATAAATAGTCAAAATCTAGTTGAGACTACAGCTCCATTGAAAGTTAATAGTATCAGTCTCAAGCCTTAGGATGTCAAAAAGATATAAAAATTTACAGGCCATTCAAAATTAGAAAATCAAAAGGAAACCAAAACCTGATTTGATTTTCATTATATCATTTCTTCAAATTAGAAAGGCATTAGAGACAAATGTAGTTAAAAATTCAAGGAAAATATGGAAGAAAAATTGTGACAAGCAGATAAGATAAATTGGTGTTTCGGATACTAAACCATAAATTCTTTTCAAATAAATTCATAATAAAAATAAAATTGGTTCTGATACGTTTCTTGGTTTGTCAACTGTAATTTATATATTTTTCTTTTAAGATTTATGATTGCCATAAAGATAATATGAGATTTGATCACCTAAATATTGATGCTTGTGCATTATTTAATGAATCATTGGGGCTAATATACAAGTACAAATGAGATTTTCTTTCTTCTTTTTTTCCCTTTGGTGAAAAGATAAGTATTTAACATATAGATTAAACACTTTTTTATTTATTTTTTGGTTAGGTAAAATCCCTTGGCGACACTTTGTTATGAAATTTCATAGGTTCCGTAGACGTAATTTCAATCAATCAAGATTACCCAGAAAGACACCATCAAACAAAAGGCTGGAGTTTTCCTTCGGCATGAAAGTGTTAATCAAACATTACTAATAAACTATATTGGGTTGTTCCAAGGTATGTCTGTTATCATTATCTGTTCTAAATTTGCTATCTTTTTATGTTAAAGGTTTCAATGATCCATTCATTCTGCGAAATTCAACTCTGCATTAAAAGTATTAGTTCCAGGATTTTACCAAAAAAAAAAATCCTTCAAATGGCACAAAGTCAATGTTGCTACAGCTATGTGTTGCAAACACAATTCAAATGAATTGGCAACAAAGACAAAATTGACTCTGATATGTATCTTAATTTGACAAATACTTTATATGTTTCTCTTTTTAAAGCGCGAGATTTGATCACTAAAACATTGATGTTTTAAGTTTTTAATGTGTGCCTCAACTACATCAATCAAGTTACCGCATGGGCAACGATGGTTCAAGTTCAACTATTGCATCTACATGTGATATATAATTGGAATGCTGTTCCAATATTTCTAAATCATTTATGGCGAGTGAAAAATATTGATTGCTTATAATGTTAAGAAAGATCGGGTGATTGTGAAAATTTATTACTTTTTGTAGCATATTAAGCTGAGTGTATGGGTTTAGCAACAAATTATGGAAGTTTCTTAATATTTTTAGGAGCGCATTACATTTTCTTATATAAGTTATTTTACCAAATATTGAAACAAAATCTTAGCAACTAAATAAATGGACATATTTTTTGATGCATTACTAATTTTTATACGTATAGTGATGATTGTCGTATTAATTTCACTATTAATATATTATATGATCTCCACCAGAATATTTTCAACATCTAGAATAGCGAGAGCATTTTAATTACTTGATGTTACAACATTTTGTTAATTTGAGTTTTCATTTTCATAAAGGATATTATGCATGTAAATGATGAAATATAATTAACTTATCACAGTAGAAGTACTAATGGTGGTATTGGTAGCACCGACACCGTGATTGAAGTCGAAGAATGTGAGAGTTCGAGTTCGACTGAGCGGACTTGAAACAACTGCTTTGATTGCAGAAAAAACATGATGGACTATAGGAAGTTGATCAAGGAGACCGAGCTGGTTGATCTCGAGAAGGGCCCTGAAGAAAATAAATAAGAGCACCTGTGCAATCTCTGCTTATTTCTTACATCTCTTTCAGATACAAGATCCAATGCTGTGAAACCATCTGATTTAGAGAATTTACTTCTACTCTAAGCGTTTGCAATCACAAATTTAACCGCCTGCAGGTTAATTAGAGTAACTTGTTAACTAATTATATTATAGCCATGAAACTAGTTTAAAAAAGCATGTAATTTGGTTTCAAAAAATTTTTATCAAAGTTACATCTTGCAAGATGTAACTATTTTATATATACATACACATCTCATAAAAAAAAGATAAATAGTCAAAATCTAGTTGACACTGAGTTCCATTGAATATTAAGATTTAAGAGTATCAGTCTCAAGCCTTAGGATATCATAAAGATATAAAAATTTTGAAGCCATTCAAAATTTGAAAATCTAAAGGAAACTAAAACCCGATTTGATTTTCATTATATCATTTCTTCAAATCAGAAAGGCATTAGAGACAAATGTAGTTAAAAATTCAAGGAAAATATGGAAGAAAAATTGTGACAAGCATATAAGATAAATTGGTGTTTTGGATACTAAACTGTAAATTCTTTTCAAATAAATTCGCAACAAAAATAAAATTGACTCTGATACGTTTCTTGGTTTGTCAACTATAATTTATATATTTTCTTTTTACGTTTATGATTGTCATAAAGATAATACGAGATTTGATCACCTAGATATTGATGTTTGTGCATTATTTAATAAATCATTTGGGCTAACTTTTATACATGTACAAATGAGATTTCTTTCTTCTTTTTTTCTTCTTTGGTGAAAAGATAAGTAAAAGTATATAACATATAAATCAAATACTTTTTTATTAATTTTTTGGTTAGGTAAAGTCCCTTGTAGACCTGCTCATGGGTCAGGCCGGGCCGGGTTTGGGCTGGGCTTTGATGGGTTAATAACAAGAATTGCGCTTGACTAAGCCCGGCCCGGCCTGACTATCGGCCTTGGTCATCTGACCAAAGCCCGTGCAGATTGCATTTTATATGTCCAAAGTCCGCACAAGCCCGCCAAGATTTTTTTCCCTAAATAATTACTCCCTCTGTTCCTATTTATATGTCATCACTTTGGTCAAATAACTTCAACTTTGACCATCTTTTAAAAAAAATATAAACCAAAATAAAATTTTAAAATAATACTCATAAACTTTGGAACACAAGCTTTTTAAAATATATTTTTTGAAATTTTAGTTCTATATATTTTTCTTTTAACTAATGGTCAAAGTTGAAGTTGTTTGACCAAATTGATGACATATAAATAGGAACAGAGGAAGTATTAACTTAATAACTACAAATTATACTAAAAAATGAAGTGAAATATAAAATTTAATTCATAGAAATTACAACTAAAGTTCAAATACATTCTAAATAATATTACATGTCAGCAATAGATAAACTAAAAAGCAAAAATAAGAAAGAACTAAACTAAATATTAAAAAATATGTAAGAAAGAACTAAAGAAAAATACATGCCTTCTAACTGTAATGCTCGTTTTGTAAGCGGTGAGTTAAATATTAGCATTACAAATGATCTTGGAAAATATTTGGGGGTGCCTCTAGTGCATGGAAAGGTTGGTGGTGCTTTATACCGTGAACTAGTTGATAAAGTTAGCAATCGGATTAGTGGCTAGAAATCCAAAGTCTTGAATTTGGCGGGTCGTGCTACATTAATTAGCTCGGTTACTTCTTCTATACCCACCTATACCATGTTAACTACTAAGCTTCCGGTTAGCAGCCGTAACCAAATTGATATGCTAAACCGTAGGTTCCTTTGGGGTGGATCGGAAGGAAAAAAAAGCCTTTCATTTAGTGAATTGGGATGATGTTTGGAAGGCTAAACGATTTGGTGGTATTGGGTTACGTACAATTTAAAACCATAACAGAGTTCTCCTTCAAAAGACTGTTTGGAGATTTTTGCAGCAGCCTAATAGCCTTTGGGTTCAATGTTGTAAGGCCAAATACAAGCTCACATGTGATATTTTTGAGTTTATAAAAGGAGTGGGAAATAAAGAGCTCACTTGGTCTTCTTCTTGGAAAGGAGTAGCTGGTGCTTTGTTGGATCTCTCACAAGGTGTTAAAAAACGTGTGGGTACTGGTGAAACAATTCGGTTTTGGGAGGATAGATGGCTTGACACCCCTATTATTGATGCAATGGATGGGAGGACTGAGCTTGTTGATACAACCAATATGGTAAGTGATTTTATCACCCCGTAAGGCTCTTGGAATGATGATTTGTTATTTGCTCAATTGCATTTTGAGCTTACGGTGAAAGTTTTGGGTTATCCTTTGCCCAAAGTGGTTAAATTGGAAGACTCTTATGTATGGGGGGAGGGGGGGGGTTAGCTCGAATGGCAAGTTCTCCACCCGGATTGTCTATTTGGAGATACTTAAGGAGAAGTTTGTTCTTGATTCACCTTGCGGCTATGACGATATATGGAAATTAACCATTCCTATGAGATGGATGTTTCTTCTTTTGTTAGTTTGGAGAGGGCGGTTGGTAACCAATGCCTTACGGCACTCTTGGAGGCTCTCTGCCTCGGCTGGCTGTTCTTTATGTGGTGCGAGTGAGGAAAATATTTCACATGCCTTACGAGATTGTAACAAAGCGAGACAGATTTGGGATTTGATTTTCCCGGATGCTTATGCCAATAATCTTTACCAGGCTGACTTCTATGATTGGATCAACAATGAACTTGATATAAAATCTAAATCTTCTTTTCAGGTGATTTTGTTTGCTACCACCTTGTGGCGAGTTTGGACTCAATGGTGCAGGCTCACTTTTCAAGCTGATGATCCAGAGAATACGGAATCCATCGTTGTTAATATTTTAGCCACTGCCAAGGAAATTCACTCAGCTTTCTCCAAGTCATCGCGTTGTGCTAGCCAAACTGTGTGCATTGCATGGCATCCTCCAATTCAGGGTGTAGTGAAGTTGAATACTGATGGAGCAGCGAGAGAGAACCCGGGTGTTGCTGGAGCTGGTGGTGTTATTCGGAATTCATCAGGCAATGGCTTGTGGGGTTTGCAGCCCATCTTGGTGATTGTTCAGACGTGGCTGCTGAACTCCATGCTTTGCGACTTGGGTTGATGTTGGCTTGGCTGGAAGGCCACCGTGATATTATTTATGAAGTTGATGCCAAGATAATCCTTGATCTTCTAATGTCGGATGATATGGAACTACATCCATTGGGATCTCTGTTATTGGATATTAGGGAAATGCTTAGTTGGGAATGGCGGTGCAAAGGACAGTATACTTTCCAGGAAGGTAATTTTTGTGCTGATAAACTGTCCAAGATGGGATGTGATTTGGATGCGGACTATGAAGTTTTCCGAGATCCTCCTCCACAAGTGCTTGAAGTGATCCGAGCTGATGAAAGGGGGGTGGCGTTTCCCCGGGGGTTTAATCTAGAATAGTATTTATTTCCTTTCTTTTTTCACCAAAAAAAAAGAAAAATACATGCCTTGCTACCTAAACATACACGCCTTAGAAACTTTTTCCTTTTTCCTTTCAACAATAGATTGTGTTTGATGAATGTTTCTACGAAAGAAATTTTCTGCCCTTGTTCACACTATTCTGTTCCTGATGAAAGTGCTAAGCATTACGCCAAGTCAATATGAAATTCCAAAGAATAAAACAGAATTCAGGAAATATATATATTGTGGTTTTTCATGAACTCTGTCAGAGATGAATAGATGACAAATAATACCAAACCCAAATAATGAATTTGGGTGACACGTTTTTAGATTCACAACCATTGTAATTAAAATTATAACTTTAAGGTAAATAAATCTATAAGCTCTGCAAAACATGGAACCGGTTTCAAAAGCATATAATATATATTAGAAGCCAATAAACAAGAAATCATAAAGCAACCATTAAAATCCACCATTCACATACCCATAATTAGCAAAATAAGCATACAAGTTAGTTTACATAAATGATTTACCTTTTGGCATATTGAACTTGAGATATTCAACGAAAATTCAACAAAAAAGCTAAAAACTTTCAAGGATTTTTGAATAATAAGTTACAATAATAGAGATGGAATAGATAATTTAATTCGAAGGCACAAGGACAGAAAAGTTTTAGCAGTGGATTTCAAAGGGTGAAAACTAGATCTGAAGAAGTTGAGACTCGAGAGAAGAGCAGAGAAAGAGGGGAAGTGGCTAACCCTAAAATTGAATGTGTTTTGTTTTAAAAGGTGTCTAAATTGAGTCACATGTAAATCTAAGCTAAATGGTAAATTTATTTTAATTATTATATATCTAAATTCTAACGGTATATATGTTATATATTTAAATGATATATAACAAGTTGATCGGCCCGCGCTGGCGTTACGAGCATCTTTTTTGTATAATCGTTATTGATTAATAAAAAGTGATGTTTAAAAAATGATTAGGCCAAAAAATTGTATCATAGTTATACTCATAAAGAAGTTTGAACTCTATACGTACGTAGGATAGATAAAAGACTTAAAAACTAAGATTAAAATGCGTCAAATATTGTGTACTTGTTCTTAGAAAAAGACATAAAGCATTCAAAATACTAAAAGCTTCAGCAGGCACATGATTCTCTATCAACGGCTTCTATCTCTTGTTCCCAAGTCTCCAACCTCTCTTATGATGTTTTGGCTCAACCTGCGAAAATTTGTAAACATTGTCAGTATTTTTTATCTACGAAACATAAATATAGAGTAGGCAAATCGGATTTCCACAGTTATTCTCCACCTATATTTGTTTTTTTGGTCACTGCATTTTAATTTTTTTTTTCCTTTTATATGAAGTAAGCACAATTCATTCTTGAGAAAATGGAATCAATTGTAGTCATAATCTAAACAAATTATGGAATATGCTTTTTTATATGGAAAGTCATAAACTAAATGTTTATATCACTGAGCATTAACTAAATTAAAATTTCGATGCAGAAGGTGAATAAGTTCGTGTTCAGAGGGTCATTTTAACAAACACATTAAGTCCTTAAGAAGAAATTATGGAATATGGTTTTTTATACGCAAAGTTAGAAACTAAATGATCAAGCAATGATTCTAAGCATTCCCGCATCACAATGTCGAAGTCTCACCTGTTGGTTTTTTAAAAATGTTGGTGAGGGGCGAGATTTCACCGAGATTCTGAGTAGCTCTAAGGAGGGGGCCGTGTGAATCACTTCTACAAATCAGTTTTGTTGGTTTTGAACCCCAAGGAATCCAGTATATATAGGAATAAAAGAAGTCATTTTTTCAGGTCTATATATAATTGTTATTTCAGTAACAGATTGAATAGTTATGTCTATTGGATTTCTCTGCATTAAATAGTTATTATTTAATAACTGGACAAATTTATTGGGCACCGAATTCATGTCGAAGAGATGAAACGTTCTTGGGATTTTGAAGGTGTAAGTTTCTTTGGAAAGTACTACTGTTTGAACTTGGAAGGGAAAGTGTCGGTTAAATTCTTCAGGTGCATTTTGGAACAAAGCCTATATGTATTCTTGGCATATACAAATTGGAGCACCCACCTCACCTTAAATTTAATATAAAGCCTATATATGTTAGCTTAGCTCAAACGTGTTGTTGACATAGTATCTAGGAATTGATGCATCATTGTGACAATTTCAGATCAGACCAAGACCTCTAATTCCATAATGATCATAACCCAGAAAAGGAAAAAGGAAGGCTAATTGCTCAAATAAGGGCCTAACGTTTGCCAAAATGCTAAAATAAGGGCCGATCTTTTAATTTGGCCAAATAAGAGCCTAACGTTATTGAAAATGCTCAAATAAGGGCCCGATCTTTTAACTTGGCCAAATAAGGGCCTAACATTATCGAAAATACTCAAATAAGGGCCTGGTGTCAGTTTGGATGACGCGTGAGACATGCCCTTATTTGAGCATTTTGGAAAACGTTAGGCCCTTATTTGGCCAAATTCAAAGATGTGGCCCTTATTTGAGCATTTTGGCAAACGTTAGGCCCTTATTTGGCCAAATTCAAAGATCGGGTCCTTATTTGAGCATTTTGACAAACGTTAGGCTCTTATTTGAGCAATTAACCAAAAAGGAACTCCACAAAATTATCACCCAAAAGCCAAAACCATACAAAAAAATTCACCCAAACACCTACAACATTAAACTATTAAAGTTTCCAAATTCCAATCAAATAAAGTGCTAAATATCCCAAAACACGTAAAAAATAAATCTAAATAGGGGTGTATTTCCATCTTTTTTGTGTTAAAAATAATTACTACAATGAAATCAAAGAGAGTCTAGAAATTGCAGATAGAGAGAAGGCAATGATTGGTGGGTTTTAGCCTTATTTCGTAACCCACCCTTACTTAAGTCCTAGTGATTCATTCCCACTATAACAAATCTGTAATTGTAATTAGTATAAAATAAAAAAGTAGATAAATAATCAAGAGAAAGAAATAAGGAATATGTAAAAACGTATATATATGATAATGCTAACATTGAGACAAATTACATAAAAAACAGATTTATCTTTTAAAAAAAACCTGAAACAAATTGCACATTCCACACACCAAAAAAAGAAGAAGAAAGAAACAGATTGTATATTTCACCAAAAAAAGAAACAAATTGCTGATATAAAAAGATCGTAACCTGTTACTTCCATCAAAGAAATGGGTTGCTTAGTAGTAGCATCCAACGGAGGAGGGAAATTCTCAACGGTACTAAAACAATTGCAAAACAAAAGGACAGACACAATTATTCTAGAAACCCATAAGCCAAAATTGAAAGAAAATAACGAAAATTGAGTTTTGATTTTGAGAGAAGAGGAATTTTTTTTTTCTTTGATGACAACGAATAGACTAACAGTCAACTAATAATTGTATTCAACATTAACAGGGTATTTAACTTAGTCTTAATTAGTAACTCCAGCAATTACAAAAAAGGGCAAGGGGGAGAGGAAAGAGTGAAAATTTAATAGGGTTTTTTCGGTAATTTAGGTATTGGGAAAAGACCAAAAAGTTTTGTACTCCATCCCAACATCAATCAAAGTTTAGGGCTTAAAAGTAATCTGCCAAGTGAGAAAAGACGAAAAAATTTAGTTATCTAGCTCCTCATCAATCCTTGATGGGGATTTTAGTAATTTCATTACTCTATTCAAATAACATGTAACAAGTTGATCGGTCTGCACTGGCGCTACGAGCGTTATTTTTTAAAAATCGTTATTTATCACCACACATATATTAAAAGATTTTCGCCGTAAATTTAAAATTGAGACAGTGCTTTGACGTGTTTATTGGGATTTTTAAGGTATGGATTTTTCAAAAAATAATCGACGGGAAAAAAAAACAAAGTGAATAAATGCAGTAATTGTGGAATTGACAAATGAGAGGGTGTAATTAACTAAATCTGGTTCAAGAAATCTTGTAATTACCAAAAGGTAATGGGAAAAAAGGAAATAAAGGAATATGACATGCGACTTTTTGAGTCATTTGTCAATTGAGAAATGACCAAAAAGTTTAGTTATTTAATCCCCTCAAGAATCAAAAGTTACGACATTTAAGTAATCTGCCAAATAGGTAAAGACGAAAAAGATTAGTTCTGTAGCTCATCATCAATCCTTGATTGGGATATTTTAGTAATTCCACTATTCTATTCAACTCCATTGAGAAATGACCAAAAATATTACTTATTTAATCCCCTCAAGAATCAAATGTTAGAACATTTAAGTAATCTGTCAAGTAGGAAAAGACGAAAAAAATAAGTTCTCTATCTCCAAAAGCAAGCCTTGGAAGGGATCTTTTAGTAATTCCACTACTCTATTAAAGTCAATTGTGAAATGACCAAGCAAGCCTTGGTAGGGATCTTTTAGTAATTTCACTACTCTATTAAAGTCAATTGAGAAATGACCAAAAAGTCTAGTTATTTAATCCCCTCAAGAATCAAAAGTTAGGACATTTAAGTAATCTGCCAAGTGGGAAAAGACGAAAAAAAATAGTTCTCTCGCTCCTCATTAATCCGGAGTGGGGATCTTTTAGTAAATCCACATGTTTATTCAAATAATATGTAGTATATATATATACAAGTCATATTAGCCCGCGCTAGCGCTACGAGCATTCTTTATTTTAGTGTAGTGCTTGATTAACTGATTGAATAAGGATATTAATATAATCAAGTATATAAGGTCCATAGACATTCTTTGTTCTACAATGTTGCTTGATTAATTGATTGAATTATATAAGATTGCAATAAAAATGCAATTTAAATGGATTAGTTTTAATATTGTCTAAGCTAAGACATGCAAAACTAAAAAGGTCAAAGAACATGCTTTTATTTTTGTAAGTAATAGGAAGTGCAAAGAGGTAATATAATATGATGTTAATTGGATAATAATAGACGCATTGAAGAAAGGGTGGTTTAATTCAGAAGGGGAAAAACATTGAACGGTCCATGGTGAAGGGGTGGGGAAGGAGAAGAAAAAGGAAAGAGATGTGAAGATGAAAATAGAGGGGAGTAATGAAATGTTTGATTTTTGGCAAACCTGAAGATTGATCGGCACTGAGGAGTTGAAAGGAAGTAGCAAATGAGTTGGTGAGAGGAAAAAAGAGAAGGGGGGGGGACATTAATTAAAAACAATTAAGGAAGAGAAATAAGTAATTACAAAAAAGGGTAGTAGGAAAAGAAGGGGGGGGGGAACTCATAGAGGGGCTTTTTAGTCATCCGAAAAGTGAGAAAAGACCAAAAAAGGCCAAAAGTTGGCACCACATTAATCCTCAATTTGGCCTTTAGTAATTTCCCTGGGTATTAAAAATAATATATAGTAGTATATATATGAAAATCTTATATATACATTATACATACATATATATTTCGAAGGGTATATACTATATAGATAATTCGGGCCGGGCCGGGCCCGGGCTTTTTGGAAGAAAACCAAGGCCCGACCCGTTTACAAAATGGGCTTCACTTTTTATCTAAAGCCCGATCTTCGAGTCTTAAACTATTTTCAAACCCTCCCATTTTATGGGCAGGCCTTTGGGCTTGGGCGGGTACCCGAACCCTTGAGCAAGTCTAGTCCCTTGGCGACACTTTGTTAATGTCATAGGTTCCGTAGACATAATTTCAATCAATCAAGATTAGCCTGAAAAACTCTATCAAACAAAAAGCTGGAGTTTTCCTTAGGCATAAAAGTATTAATCGAACATTACCTGATTAGACCAAAATATGCCCTATTTTTATAGTCATTTTCCTATGATTTTGGGTGTATTTATGCTCTTTTATGCCCTAATTTGCTAGTATTTGTGTTTTTAAGTCTTGGAGAGATGAAAAGTGAAACATGATAATTTTCATTCTTTTTGGAGCTATTTTTATGATTTTTGACACAAATATGAGCAAAGACTTTTTGAGTGAAGATTTGGAGATTTGGAGTTCGTGTTTGAAGACCTATTGGAGACAATTTTGTGCTATTAAAAGGCATGACGATCATTGAAGGAAGATTCCAAGGTGAAAGAACGAAGGACGAGCTTAAACGAGGAGAAATGAAGACATGCCAAGAAGGAAATCTGTCGACATGGGGGTGATGCCTCCATTGGCCGTCACAAGAAAGTATTACGTTTATTTATCCTCACAAACTCAAACTTTAGCAGAGTGGTAAGCAAGGTTCGAATCTCACGAGGAGGTAGCTATCCTTTTCTTTAGTAATTTTCCAAAAGTGAGGATTGTAAAGAGTAGTAATCAAGCACGTAATCAAATTAAATTACTAACTAAGAGCAATATGAAAGGATCGAAATAATAATATTAAGAAAGCTTTCTCATAAAATAAGTACAGCCACTCTAATTGACTCATGGGTCATAGACTATTTAATCATCCAATTCATCCCACATACACATCAATTCGGTTGGATAGCATCTCAATTGAATTGCAATTGTTCCTACCGATCATTCCTATCAAATCAATACCTAGCTGAATACATAATTCCCAAAGTACAACCATATATTCATCTGAAGCATACAACTTCATGTTTTATACTTTCTAATGTTGATAGCCTTACCATTCCTTAAGGAATGAGCATAAAGACCAATCGGATGGCATACTAGGCTACAATATTAGCTTCACAAAAAACTATTACTAATCATGCAATAGTTATATATCTATGCAAATCAAATCCTCAATAAGTATCATCAATTTACTTGTGCTTTGATCTAACAAATCAATAAAGATCTAATAGAAAACAAACTTCATATAGATAAACAATCAACTGTTTAGGAATCATATTTTTCTGTATGAATAAACAAAGAATAAGATATATAACTTGAATTGATTCGATACGAACCCATGAATAGTCTCACCATGATATAATCAAGAGATCAATGTAACTTACATCATGAGAAATAAGAAGACTACTCACTCATCAATTGAGTGAGAAAATCCATCATATAAAGATAGTGTTTCGGCCTATGCCTTCTATTGTATCTCCAAATCTAAAATCTATATGAAAACTAGAGAGAAAAGAATGTATATATAGGGGTCGGCGGCTAGGGTTATGATGACTCCTAATTGTTTTCTCCTTATGTCTAATTGGCTTATAGAAGGTATGATCCAAGTGTAAAGTCCTTATGTAGTGCATAGTCCAATCTTCCTTTCATAGACACATAAGTAACCACAAGGCATAGGTGGTTAACCATATGTCTTCATTCTTCTCCATTCTTCCATGTCATCTCGTCCATGTGGCAAATGCATCTTCACCAGGCTTCATGGCGAAGTTTCATGACTCATCAAGGTGGAATCAAGTCATGTGGTGAACCATCAAATACATATGGGGAACCATGTATAATCCTGAAGCTCAAAATCGTCTCCTCCATAGGCTATGAATCATCAAATCCATGCTCTAAGTCATTGGATCTTCAATTAGCTCCAAAATTGCTCCATTTTGCTCCTAATTCGGCCATAATGCACATATCTCCCAAAACCAACCTACAACTGCAAAACAATATAATTAAGCTTATAATAGAGATATATGAGACCAAATAACACTTAAAATATAGCAATTCCTTAGAAATATTTTTGTTCTTATGAACAGCTTCCAAGCATGGCTGTCTCCTCCAAAAATGACGCCTAAGCAGAATTCTCTTTCTTTTGCCACCAATCCACGATTCCATGTGTTTTCCCGTCATGGGCTTGGTCCACGTTTCTGTGTTGTGTCCTGTGATTGTGATTAATTAGCACTAACTCCTTCCATAAAAGGATACATATAAGGGAAATTTGAATTAAATAAAACACTTCCCTGATAATTTTTTCCGCAGTAGTAAGCTTTGTCATGTTGCGGCAAGAGGCTGAAACTTTTCTTATTTGTGCTCCTTGTCTTTATGCCACTTGGATAGTTAGTGAAGTAGCAAGGCCCAACATACTACGCATGTGCTTTTGGGCCTTAGCTTTATGAAAGAAATAGTAAAGTAGCTAGGCCCAATATGTTATATGTGTTATGGACCTTTGCCATGTAAAGGAGGTGACCCATGTGTTATATGTGCTTTGGGTTTTATCACCTTTAAAAGAATTTGTTATATGTGTTTAGGGACTCTGTGTGTTTGAGAGAGAGTTTCCCATGTGTTATAAGTGTTTTGGGACTTTGGCTATTGTGCAAGAGAAATGGGTCTTTGATATTTGGGTAAGAAGTAGCCCATGTGTTTAATGTGTTTTGGGCTATTAAGAGAGATAATTGGTCCTAATTTTGTGAGTGTTTGGGAGGAGATTTTTTTGGGCATAGGCCTTCCCGATTTTGACCCTAAACAATGTGTGGGTGTGCTTTGGGCTCGTGAATATCCCCATTTTGGCCCTTAACATTGCCACTTCATGGTAGAACAAGGGATCGTGTTAGGACATGTGGTATCCAAGGAGGGAATGCAAGTTGACAAAGCCAAGGTTGATGTTGTTCAGAAGCTACCATACCCAACATGTGTCAGGGACATTCGCTCGTTCTTGGACATGCTGGTTTCTATCGAAGACTCATCAAAGACTTCTCTAAAATCTCAGCACCGATGTGTAGATTGCTACAAAAAGAAGTTGAATTTGAATTTGGAGAAGATTGCAAAGAAGCATTCGACAAATTGAAGACTGCCCTTACCACCAATCCAATTGCGAAACCACTTGATTGGAACTTACCGTTCGAGATCATGTGTGATGCAAGTGATGTCGCTATTGAGCTGTTCTAAGTCAGAGAGTAGACAAGGTACCTCATGTTATCTACTATGCTTCAAGAACTTTAGATGTTGTTCAGAAGAACTACACCACCACAGAAAAGGAGATACTTGCCGTTGTTTTTTCTTTGGAAAAATTCTGGTCATACATCTTGGGATCTAAGGTAATAATCTATTTTAATCATGCTGCACTTCGCTAGTTGATGTCGAAGAAAGAAGCAAAAGCTAGGCTTATGCGTTGGCTGCTGCTATTTCAAGTGTTCGATATCGAGATAAGGGACAAGAAAGGAGCAGAAAATGTTATTGCCGATCACTTGAGTAGAATTGAAGGAAAGGAAGAAGAAACTGCAATCAATGAAGCATTACCTTATGAACACTTGTTTGCTATTTCTCACCTTCCTTGTTATGCTGACATTGTCAATTTCTTGGTTACACGCCATCTTCCTCCAGATGCAAGCAAAGGTACCAAGGCTAAGATCGTAAGTGATGCCAAGTATTATGTTTGGGATAATCCATATTTATGGCTATATGGTTCTGATCAAATTATGAGATGATGCATCCCTAAAGAAGAGATTAGGTCAATTCTGGAGTTCTGTCATAGCTATGAATGTGGAGAACATTTTGCACACAAGAAGACAGCAAGTGAGATCTTGGAATATGGATTCTATTGGCCAACAGATTCTTATGAGTTTTGCAAGACTTGTCGACAATGTCAGAAAAATAGGCAACATCTCGAAAAGGAATCAAATGATTCATTCTCCTATCTTCGTAGTCAAAATCTTCGATGTATGGGGAATTGATTTCATGGGACATTTTCCTACATCACAAGAAACATTACATTCTGCTAATTGTGACTATGTTTCTAAATGGGTAGAAGCTATTGATACTGAAATGGATGATGCAAGGACTGTAGTCAAATTTTTGAAGAATAACATTCTTCATCGATTTGGGATCCCTAGAGCTCTCATCAGCGATAAAGGTACTCATTTTTGTAATAAGGTTGTGCAATCATTGGTTGAAAAGTATGGAGTTTGCCACAAGGTGTCTACTTCATCCCATCCTCAAACCAGTGGTCAATCTGAAGTATCTAATCGTCAAGTAAAGTTTATTCTTGAGAAGATAGTGAATGTACAGAGACTAGATTGGAGCATGTGACTAGAAGATTCTTTATGGGCCTATTGTACAACTTACAAAACACCAATTGGCATGCTTCCGTACAGAATGGTGTTTGGGAAGCCATGTCATTTGCCTATGGAAATAGAACACAAAGCATGGTGGGGAGTAAAGCAATGTAATCTTAACTTTGACAAAGCCGGAATTTAAAGAATGTTGTGTGACCTGCATGCCCTTAAGCATTTGATCATAGTTACAATTTTTAAGATTGATCAGATCTTGTTTTATCTTCTCTTTTGTTATGCTTTGGGGTTAATTTGAATATTTTAACTCAATTTGCTTTCAAAATCTGTTAGAAGCTTAGTGTGCAACATAATTGTCTTACTTCACGTACATATATAAAGGTAATTCTTTTTTGTTTTCTTGTAATTATTTACATATTACATAAACTAAAATTTTAAATCTAAAAAGTGTATTTTAGATATTTCAGATCTTGAAGTTTAGACTTATATAATATAAAAAATATAAAAATAAAGATAAAAATAAAGATATATATATATTTACACACTAGATATTTTTCCTGCGCATCCGCGTTAGGTTTTTATTTTTATTTCAATAGTCACACAAAAAATTTTAATTTTAAGAAAAAAATGTGTCAGGAAAAAATTTTAATTTTGGGATAATAGAAAAGCTTAAATAAAAGGAGAGTCATTATTTCAATATTATTCTAATAATATTATTTTGGGTGAATGAAAATATTAATTGTAAAATCAATTTACCCAACCAATCAATTTTGGACAAATGTCAGAAGGAGAAAAGCCAAATGCTTGAGTATACAATAGTTTGGGGATAACTTTAATATATAGGTAAGAACCAACAAGGGGTTGGATCAAGTGTTAAGCAACTTGTTCCAACTTAAGCAGGTCTCGGGTTCGAGATCTTGCATATGCAGCAGTCCCCGTTGGTAGACTCACCCACCATAACCAGGTGTGCGACG
This sequence comes from Corchorus capsularis, assembly GCA_001974805.1. NCBI lineage: Eukaryota > Viridiplantae > Streptophyta > Magnoliopsida > Malvales > Malvaceae > Corchorus > Corchorus capsularis. The sequence continues at coordinate 22,216 of AWWV01011646.1, forward strand.
CGGGTCGAATCCAGATTAGTCAGAGCAAAGGTCTGGAACCTGTATGAGGTAAAAAAAACAAGGGTAATTATTTGATACACCAGCGGTGTAAATTTTGGACTCCACAAGCTAGCGGGTTGTGGAGTTGACACGTCCATTTTTTGAATTGATTAAGTTTTAAATATTTCAATCTAGTCCCTAAAGGACACATGTCACCCTTCAGGACCCGCATGTGTAGTCTGTTAAACTCCACTGACGGTGTATTGAATAATTTTCCAAAAAACAAATATATAGGTGAGAAAATACCCAAACTCTGCGTCCCTTACATGGTCCTTAATTTCCTTGTGCAATCTTGCATTAATTTTGAAGATAAACGATATCTATAACATACATTTAAAAGGGAACTGAAAGTATCAAAAAACCAATTGAGAAACCTCACCACATTCACCCAAGAACAAACTGTCAGGGGTATTTCGGTACTTTTGTGCTTGATTTTTTCGTTATTTAGATTGATGATTGAGGGTATTTTGGGAAGTTTATAACAAAGTTACTATTTCATGGGTCCCATTCTCAATAAACAAATATTTTTTTGTTGGATTATTTATCAAATGATCCATATACTTTTATGCTTTTTGCTATTTAGTCCCCCACAAGTTCTGGGTTGAACGATTGAACGTTTCGGCTTTAATTCTTATATTTTTTATTTTGTTTGTCCAATCAAGGTGATTCAAGTGTCTATTAAAAGGTTATTCCATGATCTACAACTTTCATGAAGGACTCAGAAGCCAATTTTAATGTTTTTTTATTCTAAAAAATGCTTCTGAAATATTGTGGTCTCGATTGCCGGTCTCTCTAATATTGTATAATTTTCGGTCCATTTGTCCGATTGAGATTGTTCAAGTGTTGGTTAAAAGGTTATTGTGTGATCTACGACTTTCGCTAAGGACCTGAAAGCTGAATTTGATTAATGAGTTTCGTGGAGGGTTCGAGAGAGAATTTTTATGTTTGGTCTCCATAAACAAATATTTTTTTTGCTGGATTATTTATTAAATGATCCTCATACTTTTATGTTTTATGCTATTTAATCCCTCACAAATTCTGGGTTGGACGATTTAACATTTCAGCTTTAATTCTTTTATGTTTTTTGTTATGTTTGTCCGATTAAGATGATTCAAGTGTTTATTAAAAGGTGATTTCATGATCTACAACTTTCATTAAGTTCTCAAAAGCCAATTTCGAGATTTCAGTTCTAAAAAATGCTTCCGAATTTTGGTGGTTTCGATTGCCGGTTTATTTAATATCATGTGATTTTCGATTCACATGTCTGATTAAAGCTGTTTAAGTGTCGGTTAAAAGGTTATTGCAAGATCTACAACTTTCATTAAGAGTCTAAAAGCTGAATTTGATCTACGAGCTTCATGGATGGTTCAAGAGGGAATTTTTATGTTTTGTCTCCATAAACTATAATCATTTTTTGCTGGATTATTTATCGAATGACCCCCTATATTTTTTTACTTTATGCTACTTATTACTTTACTAATTTTATTTTTCTCTATTTGTCCGATTAAACTGATTCATGTGTCGATTATGTGTCGATTAAAAGGTAGTTTAATGATCTACAGCTTTTATGAAGGACTCAGAAGCCAAATTTTATGTTTCAATTCTAAAAAAATGCATCCGAAATTTGGTCATTTTGCTATTTGATACCATATAATTTTTGATTCACATGTTCGATTAAAGTTATTCAAGTGTCGGTTAAAAAGTACGTTATTGCATCTTTTTTTTTTTCGTAATTTTTTTTATCTAGATATTCGATTAAGTTATTCGCGTGCCTATTAAATGATTGTTCCATGATCTACGACTTTGATGAAGGATCCGGAAGCCATGTGAATAATGCTTTTTTAAAATGTTTTTTTAATCCTAAATAAAATTAAATTATATAATTGATTATGGTTTTATGTTAATTTCTTTTGATAATTTAAGTTATTTATATTTACAAATCAATTTTAAAATTAAAATTAAGGCAATAAAAATAATTATAGATTTGTACATGTAAAACAATGAAAAAAAGGATTGAATAATTTTTGTTGATAATTCAAGTTATTTATATTTACAAAGTAATTTTAAAATTAAAATTAAGGTAATGAAAATAATTATAGATTTATCCATGTAAAAGAATGAAAAAGGGATTGATTTTGTTAGCCACCTGTTTTTTTTTCATCAATTGTTAGCCAACAAAAAACAGGTGTTATTTAGGGTTACACATGTTATATGGACTTCGACAGATGTAATGGGCTTAGACAGGTGTAATTAACATGCAAAAAGCTTTTAGTTTTTTTCCCACCACTCCTCCACTTCTCTATTCTTCTTCTTCCCCTTCAGTTTCTTCTTTTTCTACTTTCAATCCAAATTTGCAGAGTTCTATTCTTCTTTCTTTTTTTGTTTTAATTTCTTAATTGGTTTTCTTTTCTCTCTTTTCTTCATCTCCATTTTCTATCCCATATTCCTTAGGGTCTCTCTTTTCCGTTTCTTTTTGTGGGTTTTTCTCTTTCCTGTTTCAATGGCTGATTCAATTTCTTTTTGAAGATTAGTATTTTTGGCTAATCATTCTTTGCTGTGAGACAGAGATTTGTTCGATCATTGGTAATCTTCCTCTTTTCTTACAGAATCTGTAATTCCTTCATTTTTTTTTCCTGTTAATATCTGTGTTTTGTTCTTTCGTGTCTTTGCATGTTTCTTTTTTGGGTTCCTTTGGGTTTTTATTCAATTCCTTTTTTTAGCAGTTCTATTTGCTGGTATTATGAAGCAGGGACGGAGAAGTAAAAGGGAAGAAGGAAGTAGCAGCAAAAGAAAGAAGATGGTGACTGGGTTTGAGCAATTTGGTATTGTTTCTAACACCAATCTAATTTGGGTTGAGCAATTTGATAACTTTTAAATTTAACCTTCTTTTATGTCTTTTTTCCATTACAAGTTTGTTGCATTGAGTCACATTATTCTTCATTTTGCAGCCCTTAAAATTAAATTGTAAAAAACTATAAATTAATTTGGTGTTCTTGAATGCTGCTGCAAATATTCTGTTATATATCTCTGTTCATTAAAATTTTTACCATTTATGACTCCCTTTTCATAAATTTATAGGGTCATAATATGTTATTATGGCCAATGTATAACCTTTTCCCTTTAGTCTGTTTTGTTCCCGAAAGCCAAATTGGTTATTCATCTTGCAGATCATTGGTGAAAAATCTGTGGCTGGTGCAACATATAAATCTATGGAATTCTTAGGAACAACTGAGTCAGATTGAATTTCGAAAGGAAGATTACGAATGATTAGTTCCACATTTCCGCCATCAGGACCGGGGGCTTTCAATGCCCAGCCCACATTTGATTGAAAGACAGCTTCAGATTGAAATGTTTCTTATATGTTGGTGGTCTCTGTATGTAGATAGCTTGGAGGTGAGTATGGTTTCCCGTACTACTGAATATGAATATGTATAATATTACTAAGAGATAATATTCTTCACCTCATTGGTTCAAGTTACTAGAGCCAATATGTATAATATGTATAATATGCATTGTTTGTGCTTTGCAAACTTTGAGTATGTTAACATGTTAAAGTTGGTACTTAGGCAAGCTGCTGATGATGGCTCTATTGAAGTAATTGGTGAAATTTATTTAGCAATATCATCATGATTCGTTTATAGATATGCTTAGTTTTTCTTAGGAACTGTTTGAAAACTGATTGAAATCTCCCTTTTAATTAGAGATGGGAGCTCAGGGGAGCTTTTGGTGCTACGAAGCTTTTAAGACCTTTCTCAGAAATCATGGACTCATTGTTGTTTAAAGACCATTTTATATGGAATTGTGTGGACCTTTTGGCTTTCCTACTTGCAGGGGTGAAATCCAATGGTATACTTTGAGGAGAGATGGTAACTACAAGGATATTCATGATTTTAGCTTTGCCTTTCTAAGATTTCGAGTTGTCTGCTCTAGCATGCAACAAGTCATGATATGATGATTGTTACTGTTTCATAGTTGTCATGTCATTCTCCATGTGCTTTGCTAAAAAAAAAAGTGTTCCATTTTAAGCTAAAAGTTTGGATGAAATGCCACTAACCTTGGGAAACTCCTTTTGTGCAGTACAAAGTTTGGCGAGCAGTTTCTTTGGAGTCTTGCAGCAGCAATTCAAAGAAGCTGCCATTTTGTCCACTTCAAGAGGTAAGCCCTCATTGCTTTTCCAGTATCTTTGGAGCTCTCTGCTTTTCTAACTTGCATGAAATGCTAATGACTTCTGTAAAAGCAATGCCTCCATTTATGGGGAAGGTGGTAATTGTTTAAATGAGAAGATCTACAACAGAGTACTTAAGACTGATTAAAGTAATTCCCAGGTTCAAGAATATATGCTTTGGAAATAGATTTTTCTACCATTAACTATTATATATCTCTCTCATCTAATCTAGAAGTGAAGATGAAACCAACTATATCTCAATTTTATGTTCTCAAGGCTATAGAACAACTGCAGCAAGAATTGGACACTGCCCTAGCTTGGTGGTCTTCATCTTTATTAGGTAATTCATCAATCTTTTTCCCCTTATGTTTGTAAATGATTTTTTAGTCCAACTAGAAGTAGTTCAGCATTTTTCGCTGTTTAAATCTAAGATTTCTGAGTGCTTTGGAAATAGATTTTCCTGCCATTCACTATTATATCTCTCTCATCTAATCTAGCAGTGAAGATGGAACCAACTATATCTCAATTTTATGTTCTCAAGGCTATAGAACAACAGCAGCAAGAATTGGACACTGCCTTAATTTGATAGTCTTCATCTTTATCAGGTAATTCATCAATCTTTTTCCCCTTACGTTTGTTAATGATTTTTCAATCCAACTAGAAGTAGTTCAGCATTTTTTCGCTGTTTAAATCTAAGATTTCTGAGCAGACTTATATCTTCAATGATTATTGGGAATATATAGGAACTATCAGATCTCTCTTTGAAGCAAACCTACTATCAGATCTCTCTTTGAAGCAAACCTTGCCATCATTGAGCATGTAAGTGCCACAATAAATTTGTTGCTTTCTCTATGTCTGATCTTTGGTGACAAGCTCAACCTATGCAAAACTTGCTATTTATCCCATTTTAATTCCACTTTTCTAACTAACATATAAAATTTACCTTTCAGCCGCCAAGGTTTGGATTCTCAAAACCAATATATTCATAAAGTCAAGGATCAGACTATACACCAAGGTCAATGATTTCTTTATTCCGGCTTATAATTTTCTCCATTTTTTATGCGTGTTACTTTGACCTATTTTTCTTTATGTTTCATTATTGGAAATTTCTGCCCTTGGTTTTGCATTTATGGTTTTTTATTTTTTAATTTCTTGGTTATTCAATTATATAGTCTCATTTCATTTCTGCATATATTCAGTGTGTTTTGTTCAGAGTCCATTTTGTCGATCTGTTTAAAGGTTCCTCAACTGCTTGCATCATAGCTCTTACAGATATTATGTGCTAGGCTTTATCATGCTTGATTGATTGTGAAATGTCTGAAATTGCACTTTTAAAACAGATTTTATAGATTGAATTATTAAAATAATGCCTATGTAATAGAAAATGCAGGGATATGGAGTTTTGAATCATCAGATGCTGCAAAAATTGATACAGCAAGTTAGCATGTTGCAAAGCAACAATTACAAAGCATTATCATGGGAAACCGACACTGATGATGAAGAAGAAGATTGGTCTGAAATTCAATGTATGTATACATATAGAGTGGCACAAAAACATGGAGAGTTTACCATTCCCTGTAAGTGATCAAAATATCTTAAAATATAACAGTCATGCTCATGAGGGAAATAGAGTCATGGTGCTTCTGTGTTTTGATGGTTGAGTTAAGAGAATACTCTGCCATGTACTTGGTTGGGAAGATACCATCAGGATGTGATTTGTGTATTGTTCAATGTTTCAACTTTCAATGATCCCATAGGTGTGTATGTTCATTTCCATGGTAAAATAATCAGTATCTACGTTTCCTCTATACTTGCAGATCATGATCGGAATTTGAATTGGATCATGATGCAGGAGGTAGTTTGATTATATCATGGAAAGTGTCGTATGTTGGGTTAGCTTGGGGCTGTTGTTTCTGATCACTTAATATTGAATTTTGGATGAGTAACAGAGTGAATGTTGTTGCCTGGGCTGTAACATCAACAATAGCTGCGATCAACGCTGCATCTGCCTCCATATGTTGTGCAATCTTTAATAAGCATATATGGAGAGATGATTTCTATGTCAACGTTTTTGTAAGAATAGTTTCTGAAAATTTTTGCAACGATTTCTTCTTTGTAACAAATTTTCATGGTTTTGAAGACGTGGGTTTTTGTTTTCAGATTAATTTGTATATTGGGTTTGTTCTGATTTCTCCTTCTCCTCCTCCCTTTCCACTTTTTTTTTTTCCTGATTCCATCAATTTATATTTCTCCATTGTTTTGATATTCAATTTTCCTGCTTTCTTTTTCTTTCCATCATAGCATCCAAAATATTCATCTTGCTTTTCAGTTTCTTCACTTTTTATCAATATATTTATTGCTTTCTGATGTAACACAATCTGTATGGTTTTCAAATTTTCCTTCTTTTATCTCATCTGCTACAAATGGAACATCTTTTAATTCCGATTCCTCTGATAAAGCTCTTTTTTTTTGCCTGATTTCTGACTTAATTATCATCATCATTTTGCCTGACAATTTAGACTCCTTCAGGCTTCTGTTTTCCATTTAACGCTGAATCTATGATTATTCATGTTGCAGAGTGGATGTGATTGCGGCCCTTTGATTATCCATGTAGAGAGTTGCGTATCCTTTGGTGTTTAAGATTTTAACATACTGGAAGAGGAATGATGGAGGCTAACATTTGCGACATCAATCACTTGGATGCCGATGTCCTTCTGCCTTCTCGGAAACGCCTGCTTGCAGGATTCAAGAAGCATGCCTCAAATGCAAATGGTGCTTCAGATCAGCCTATAGTAGCTTCTTTTCCTCATCTCTGCCTTCTCCATCACCCTCACCTTCAACTTCTTCAAGTGATGGTAATGCCCATCTTAATCATTTATTGACCTCCCATCAATAACCCAAACCTTTCTGCTGAGGAGATTTTGGAGGCCTTGAGAGCAGTAGCCATTGCTGCTGCTAAAACTGCAGAGGCTGCTAGAGTTGCTGCAGACGAGAAGGCTGCAATTGCAGCTAAAGCTGTTGCAGCAACTTAGAGTGCTTTGGATTTGGTAGCTACATTTTCTGAAGACACGGTTAATAAGGACGAATACTTAACGAAGAATAAGCTCAAGAAGCATGTTCCAGTTCAACTCTTATACAAAAAACACCAGCCAATTGAGAATCATAGAAGAGATGAAGAGTTAGCCCGTAGATTGCAACAGTTCAATATGTATGTTTTTTTTACATAGGTAATCAATAAAAAAAAAGGCTTTATGCATTATGATAACAACAATAAATTGCATTTTTTTCCCTTTTTTCCATTATGATCCTTTTCCTACTCTTGCGACCTCGCTGCGAAGCTTCGCAGCGAGCTAGACTCTAGTATATTCGCAGCGAGGTCTAGACTCTAGTATATTGGCATAAATACCACTTTACACCCTTAAGTTTGTAAGGACTGTCACTTTGTCCCCAATTTTTTTATTTTGACCAAAATGCACCCTAAAGTTTTATTTTTGTGCCACCTTGCACCCTCTGTCCCCAACTTTTTTATTTTGACAAAAATGCACCCTAAAGTTTTATTTTTGTGTCACTTTGCACCCTCTGTCCGGTAGGACAAAACAAATCGATCGCGGCGTCTGACGTGGCATGCCACATGGACAAAAAATGACACGTGGCATGTATTCTTTTGTGCACGTGGCATGCCACGTGCCATTTTTTGAAACATGTGGCATGCCACGTGTCACTTTTTGGTACACGTGGCGTGACATGTGTCACTTTTTGGTACATGTGGCACGACTTTTTGGTACATGTGGCATGCCACATGTCACTTTTTGGTACACGTGGCGTGCCACGTTGGACACCGTGATAGAATCGTTTGTCCTACCATGACGGAGGGTGCAAAGTGGCACAAAAATAAAACTTTAGAGTGTGTTTTGGTCAAAATAAAAAAAAAGTTGGGGACAAAGTGGCAGTCCGTACAAACTTAAGGGTACAAAATGACATTTATGCCCTAGTATATTTGCATATTTATAGATGATAGATGATGCTATACGTAGCCAATAAAGAAAAAATTAATAAAACTATAAGTAACAATTAATAACCGTAAAAATTAGGATTGCTCACCAACCCTTCGGCTTAGGAAAAACCCGATCCTCCTTCAGTTAGTCTAATAGATATCACTTCACCACTATATATATAAACCCAGCGGCACAAATTTATATATTCATCACTACAATTATAGAACCATGCATTACTGCAGGTTGATGGCAATGGCTTTATCGGAGAATTTTGGAAGGCAAAAGCAAGCTCAGGGTCTGGCGACCCTACTTTCCATGGGCACGGTAAATCCGGCCTATTGTATTTCACAAGATGATTTTCCCAATTACTATTTTAAAGTTACCAAAAGCGAGCACATGACACAACTCAAAGGAAAGCTCAAGCGTATATGTAAGTATACATAAACACAATTTGTGTACTCCAATTGATTACTACATGTTAGTCGTTATAAATGAAATGAAACATGGAATTAACTCTCGTCTGTAAGGTGAGTAATCACTCTACTGCGAGTAATTGGTCTAATGAGACTAGCCATTTGAGAAAATAGTGTAAAAATAAGGAAGCGCCACTTTGTCCTCACCGAAGACCTGCACAACAAGAATGCCAGCAAGAATCTACGGCGGCCCATCTGCAGAATTACCCAAACTCGCCATGGAAGCAGCGTCAAAAGCGATCCAAGAGTGGGGGCAACCGAAATCTCAAATCACACGCCTCATATATTCTCTATTGTTGGACATTTGGGTTTTACACCATGATGGTCCAGCCCAATAAGGAATTATCTTGGTAATTTAATTAATTAAATTAACAAGATAATTAAAGATAATTTCTTAATAAAATTCCTTGGGAATTATATCAGAAATTATCTAAGAGGTATTCAAGTGGAATACAACCACTCATATATAAAAAAGAAAATAAAACTATCTAAGTTAATCTCTTTTTTTTTTCCATCAGAAAGTTAGAACTTTCTATAGAAAAGCTTCTCCCTCCATTGTCAAGCAAAAAGGGTTTTTGCATTGTGAAGAGTGAGGTTTCTGCTCATCTCTGTAGCAGAAGTCCACCACGAGTATCGAAGATCAAGAAGCACCGTAATTGACTCACCAAATCCTGGTTTGATTTCTTTCGCTTCCGCAAATTAAATATTTGATTAACATGATTTATTTTGATACATGTTTTGATTGCTATGCTCAATAGATCATGTTTTTCCTACATTGGTATCCGAACTTAATTGAGTCTTTTCGTGTTTGTGATCTCAATTGATGGCCTTTTTGAGATGTTTTTTGTTTTAATAGAAAAGCATGAAATTAGGCCTTGATATTCTGGTGATTTGATGATAATATGATGATTATATGATCTGCTATTTTTGAGGTTAAAATGGCTTGTATCGGTTGAGATATCTTGGGTCAAACTAGTTAAAATCGTAACTTTGACCATAAATTCCAATCCGTTTAAACTATAAATTGACGCATGATTTTTATACCATTAGAATCCTTGTTTAATAAGCTTTCCATCGGTTTATTATTTGCCTAAATCAGATTTCTATGTTGGGAGAATTTTACGTTTTAAGTTTCAGGGACTTAATTGAAAGGGACTTATTTGAAAAGAAAAGAAATCTGGAAAATCAGAATTAAGTGAGAAGTGCAGAAGCCTATCCCACTCTCGAAGGCGGCGCGTGGGACCACCACTTAACCGAATAGGTGCTCTGAAAGCACGAACAGAATTTGGCTGCCACCAGGAACAACTTTCATGTTTAAATCGAGAGCCGATTCTGCCTTGAAAATGGCGCGTGGCTTGCACTCGTCGCTTACGGAGAGTGAATCTCGTAAAAACAGTTTTTAAAACAAAAATTGCAGCCCCACTCGCGCTTGGTGGCGTGTGGGGGCACGTGAGATCTCTCTGGTGGCGCGCTTTTGACACCGCTGCCACCAGAGGACTCCAAAAATCATTTCCCATTTTTGTATTATTTTTGCATATTTTTTGGAGTTAAAATTTATTTGTTTTTTATTTTTAAAATAAAAAATAATTTAGAAGAAACTGATGATGGCGCGTGGCGGCGCGTTGATGGTGCTCTCGGGCGGCCGGAGTTGCTGAGACACTTCTGGGAATGTGTCCTAAGCAGTGGGAGTGGGGTGTGCTTCCTGGTTCTTCAGAAGTATTGGTTTGAATATTCTCCTAATTAAATGGCTTAAAATTCATGTTATTTTTGATTATTGCTTTATTATTAATAATTCAAAATATTTATGAAACATGAATGAATTTTATATGGCATGTATAGCATTGATGTGCTTACCTATTAGTTCAAGCATGTTCATGTGATTAAATTGCATTAAATATTGTCATGATTATTTTTTTTATAAATAACATAACATGCAATATTTTTGATGAGTTGATGCAATTTATATGCTTGATATGCCATGATTGAGTGGGAGGTTTTAGTTGAGCAAATTTGGGATTTCGCTCCTAAGACTAAAATTTTGCGCATGATTATTTTAAATAATGTTAATAATTACTTGTATGCAAGAGATGATTAGGAGCATAGCGAGTTTTCGGTCTTGCTGTAAGTGGATTGTTTCCATTATTTGATTTGAATTATGCTGCAAAATGTGATATCTTGTGGTGCATTAATATCCATTGTGCTTAGTCTTAATGTAGTTGGGAGTTGCTGCCTAGAATGTTGTTGCTGATCTGAACAAAGGCGAGATGGTTGAATGGCGAAAACTATATATGTTGTCTGCGCCATAAGATCCAACACCTCCTAGATGAGTAAGGTGTCTTGGAGAACCTGAATCAGATCATGCATGAGCCTGAAGTAAGGATATTGCTCAACATCGCCATGACCTTACTGCCTACAAAAATTGGCGCACGAAAGATAGTTATGTGCGCTTTATTATGTTAAGCTGCACAAATAACAATCTAGTTGGCGAGTATGAGCAATATCAAAACTGCCCATGAGATGTGGCAAACTCAAAGGAACTAGCACGAGATGATCATCCTGTCTAAGCTGTGCGAATTGAACTTGAAGTTCAATAGATATTATAAGAAGGCGCATCACTCGATGAATGATCAGTCGTTAACAAATCACAAAATAAATTCCCACTAATCTTGCTTGGTAGCTAGGGTAAGTAGGGTCGAATCCACAGAGAGAATGGTTAATTCCTTTTCCTAATTAATTGTCTTAAAAACAAGTAAGTAAAAGAGGATTTTGATGATGGAATTATGATTGAAAGCAATGAAAGTAATTAAGAAAACTAAAGCAAGAGATAACAATTATCAAAGAAAATAATTTATGAAGACAAACCCTCCAACATAGAACTAATATCCCTCTTGACAAAATTAATATGGATCATCGATATCAAAAGATTATGAAAACAATGGATAGTTTGCCTAGACTTAATTTAAATCTAGTAATTACCTAAGATGAATTAGCCCATATCACAACGATTAACTCCTTTTATTCAAAATATCACTTTACCATCATGGCTTAAGATCCATTAAGAATTAAGCATTAAGCATAGTAATTATTAACAAACACAAAAGTAATAAGAATATCACATGCAAATCACTTTTGATTCTTAAAATCTCTTGGAGAGAACGATTAATTCTCAACCAATTACTACCAAATAATCAACCTAGTTACTAGTCATCTCACTAGAATTGATTTAGCTAATGTAAACTTAATTTATCAAGAAAGTGACGTCTCCAATCCATCAAAACAAGTAAACATGCAATTCAAACAGAGATTTAAGAAATACCCAATAAAGATTTCATAGATAAGTGCAAAATCTCCCCATAACAAAAGTCAAGAGATCAATTAAATTCTACATTGGAGAAATTAAGGGATTAGCCACTCATGATTTGAGTGACCAAACAAATAACAAAGAAAAGGAATAGAAAACTTAGCAAAGTAGGTCTGGACGGCAGCCTCTCCTCTTGTTCTCCAAATTGTCTAACCTAATTTTGAAGAGAAAATGTGTTTATTTATACTAGAGACTTAGGGCAAATTTAACCTAGGACAAAATAGACTTTTAAGCTCATTAAACCATCTTCAATTGGGTGGAATTTCGTCCTCTAGGTCTGGACTATCTTCAAATACCGAATTTAGGCTAAGCATATCAATTTGGGCTTTATTTCATGGGCTTTTCTAGGTCCAGCATGTATGCAGAAACTTCAGGGGCATTTTCGTCCACGATAACGGAAAAATTGGATTTCGACCAAAACACGAAAGTTATAGATCTTGGAGTTATCTTTCCAACGCCTAGTCATTTGCCTCATTCGGAGTTCTGGATCAAAAGTTATGACCAAAATACAGAAGGGTCGCGAAATCTGGAAACAAGTGAAGAGGCTTCAAGGTGAAGGCACGCATGACTGCTGGGTGGCGCGCGCGCGGGTGCTGGCCCTGACTCCCCTGGGCGCCTATGTCGTTGGCTTGTGCGCCCAGGGCGTTGACTTCAGGCCCCAGGTCGCCTGCGCCCATATGTGTGCTGGGTGACGCTCCTGACTGGCGTTGGGCGCCCATGCGGCATGCTTGGCGCCCCATGTGGTTTGCCTCGCGCCCCATGTACTCCAGTGCTACGACGCATCTTGACATGTCTTCTTGCCTTGAAATTCAACTTTGCTCCTTTGCTTCAAACTCTTGAAAATCAATCTTATGATGATAAAATTGACTCTTCAAGCTCTTCAATCACGATCATATTGGCTCCATTCTTCATCCAAATTGTCCTTGGAAAATATTTGTGTAAATAATTATCCAAAAAGGCTCCAAAAAGGCACAAAATTGGTGATTTTGCACTTTTCTTCCCTTCAACACCTATAAACACAAATATACCAAATATAAGGCATAATCAAGCATAAAATACCCAAAAAGCATAGGAAAATGACCATAAAAAGATGCATAATTTTGGTCTGATCATATTTCCCCCACACTTAAGCTTTGCTAGTCCCTAGCAAACTAGTACACTTTTCTCAAAAGAAAGGGTAAACAATTTCAATTGTACACAGATATCAAGAGATAATCTAACCATGAAGTCAAGAGAGCAAAGAATAATGAGAATACTTAATCTCAAAATCAAGCAATAACAAGCATCATCATTCTTAAGTAAACATAATAAGAGAAGTTCAATTCACTTACCATCCTCTTCTTCACTTACTACCCGCACACTTATGTCTTGACATATCCATGACATACCTTCATATTTGTAATCAAGAATCAACACAAGTTCTAGAAGTAATAAGTCATGAAAGCATTGAATAAACGAGCTTATATCACAATCTCAAATTATGCTTAATTCTAAGAAATCAAATGCATGCTAAAACTTAATCAAAGATTAAAGCATTCTTAACATTCTAAGCATCAATCTTTCACAATCAAATCAATCACTTAACATGTATATAACAATTAAAATCGAATTTTCCAAAATTTTAAGAGGTAAGGAACTACCTAACCATTCCTAAAAACTAAATCTAAAGTTAATACTAATCTAAAGATGCGAGAATTATTCCACTTTCGTAGGTGTACGGCGGCACTTAGCTCGTGATGCAAGCCATTTCAACCTAAGATTGAAGGGGTACTTAGGAGGTGTTATGTCACCTGAGGGTTTTCTTAACTAGAACGATACCCACAAACATTTTATTAAAAACTAAGTAGACTAAGATAACTAACATACTAGGATAACTAACATATTAAGCATTGACCTATCTCCTCCCCCATACTTAAAATCAACATTGTCCTCAATGTGAA